>JAIUZE010069050.1:0-11386 GCA_022085475.1 Heliosperma pusillum | reverse complement strand
TTTCTAGAAGTATTGGTCTTTCATGTTTGTTGATTCTATGAATCTTAGAAGGTGAGATGCAAGCCGGCTAAGGTTGATAGAGTTTGGATTACCGGTTGTTAACTGATTCACATGATATTATGTTTGATTAGGGTTTGAGTGTATCATGGCCATGTTAACGGTAACCTCTGAGCTAGCATACCAGCTTCCTTACCTCGTGTTATAGTTTATTATCGGTTTCACATGATAGCTTTCACATGCTAGGTTATTTGTTAGTTATCTGTTTCATAACATGCAAAGCATATCATATATGTTAAGTTTTGTATTCCATAATGGCTTTTATGTTAGTCATGGTCAATTAAACTCGACATTTCGTGGCTGGAAGAACTCGGAGTTACTCCCCACTGACTGTGGCTTCCGTGTTTATATTTAATGCGGTTGGCAGGTTTGTGATGCATACTTTGGGTACATTGACGAGCTAGCGAGCGAAGTATTTACCTTGGACCTATATTCGGTTCTTAGGATCGTATATTATTATACACTCTTTTATTTCTGTATTTATACGGGAGATATGTCTCCCGTTTCAGATACTTTTTATTGTATAATATTATTTCCGTATTTGTTATGAACCTTTTTATTTAAGACACCCTCTTATGATGAATATATTTAATAGTAAGTTCCGGTTTTAAAATGTACCGATTTTCACTAAAGTGAACCTATTAGAAACGTATTCTCATCTTTTATTTATTTAAATTATTTTTTTTTTCTTTCCGCAAATTTGAGGGTGTCACAATGAAACTGTAGGATTTTATGCTTTACCACTTTAAAAAAAAGTAATTACAAAAGAAAAGTAACATCTTTTGTGAGTTCGCTTTTTAAGAATTGTGGAAGTGGAATATCTTTTAGAAGTGAGGGGGTATTAAAACACTAATTCTCATTGAAGACGGGCAAATCCGTTTTCAATAAGAATATGCCCGTTTTCAATGAGACTTTCCAGGGTTAAAATAGAGCTTTGAACTCGAAAAGCTCACATACAACACAAAAAGAAACATACATCGGATGTACTACCTCGGATTTAAGTTATTTTTGAGCTAATGTATATTTTTTCTGAGCTTTTTAATGTTTATACGTCATCTTTTAATATTTTTTTTTGCCATCAAAACTCAGATTATATGAGTTTATATGTAATGTTTTTGAGTTATATTATACTTTTTTAAGCTTAATGTTTAAATAAACTAACTCATAAACTTTGTATTATAACTCATAATCTTTTAAATAAAACTCAAAAACTTTTTCATAAAGCTCGGAAATTACACAACTTATGCTATTACCCCAGATGTATAATCCACTTCCTGCACAGACAAGGAGTCGTATTCATTGAAAAGGACAACCATTCCATGAAATTAAATGGATTAAGGCCCTGTTCTTTTAAACTTAAACTCACCCCCTTTAAGTTCAGTTCAGCTCCTATAAGTTCAGTTCAGTTCAGTTCAGCTCCTATAAGTTCAGTTCAGCTCATATAAGTTCAGTTCAGTTCAGCTCCTATAAGTTCAGTTCAGTTCAGCTCCCATAAGTTCAGTTCAGTTCAGCTCCTATAAGTTCAGTTCAGCTCTTATAAGTTCAGTTCAGAAAAATTCAATTCTTACAAATTAAGTTCAGAAAAGTTATACGGAATATATTATTTATGAAAACCTATATAAAAACATTTGACATTAATTAGTGGAATGACATTCGGTCAATTGAAAAAAAGGTGGGTGTTAAAAAATACGCCCCGAATGTCACCAAAGTATCAAATGTCTATTATTGTTTTATACATTCACACTTCATAAATTTATAAGGATGCATACTCTTGGAATACCTATTATACAACATGACGTGAATATTTAAGGAACAGTAGATTTGAGCATGTTTGATGATAAGCGGAAAAAAAACCATGTTCAAGGTACGAAACAAGATAGTAAAAAACATTTGGCGAGGCAATAGATTCGTTGTTACGAGTGATAGTGAAGATAAAGAAGAAAGTGATGAGGAAGATGATGATATGGAAATAGATGGTTAGAAAACGATGTAATATGTGATTTATTTTTTCATCGTAATGTAAACGTAGTAATCTATTTGAACAAACCAATGTACATAAATCGGAATTATGCTATTATCTTACCTTACGTTTTAGAGTATACTTTTTTTATGACAGTCATTTCCAAAAGATAAAGATACATATAAAGATGATGTCAACGTAGTAATCTATTTGAACAAACCAATGTATATAAATTGGAATTATGTTATTATCTTACCTTATGTAATAAAGTTCAGTTTAGTAAATTTTAGATTCTATAAATTATATTCAATTAAGTAAAATTAAGTTCAGAAAAGTTCAGATTCTATAAGTTTAGTTTAGTTCAGTTCAGCTCCTATAAGTTCAGTTCAACTCTTATAAGTTCAGTTCAGTTCAGCTCCTATAAGTTCAGTTCAGTTCATTCCAGCTCCTATAAGTTCAGTTCAGCTCCTATAAGTTCAGTTCAGTTCAGCTCTTATAAGTTCAGTTCAGTTCAGCTCCTATAAGTTAAGTTAAGTTCAGTTCAGCTCCTATTCAGCCCAAAAGAACAGGACCTAAGATTGCTTGATTGGCATTAAAGCAAAGTACCCGAAGGGCAGTACATAGAAGAGCCAAAGAATACCATATTTATTGACTTATTATGTATATGGGTTATCAAATTTTAATTAAATTGGGCTGATTTATTTCGAAAAGAAGTACTCTCTCCTACTCGTAAATGAAAGTAAGAGAGAGAATGTAGGACCACAAGTTATTGTAACGACAACAAATGATAGACAAATAGAAAAAGTGGAAGATCTTTGTGAATTTGTGTTTTTAGTAAATGTGGAAGATCTTAGAGAATTGGAAGAAATACTCTACTTGCTAGGACAAAATCTACGTGAATCTGAAAATTCTCAGAAATATACGTGCACATTAACATCAATAATTCACAAACTGAGAAGTCGTCGCTAGCAAAAAAATTGTTTAAAAAGCTACAAATTCACTAATTAATGCCAAAAAAAATTTCTTAGACGATTTTGAATTGTATTCTCAGCTATTATCTATAACTCAGCAAAGAAGCTACTTGAAGCTTGGCCTTTACCATTTCCTACATTCTTCGTCTTTGTACCTGGCAAAACACAAACCGGAATTACCCATCATCAATCACCATCTCAATTAGAAAAGTATACAAATCTTCAGATCAAGAGCAAAATGTCGACAAAAAAGCGTTGAATACTTGCTTCAAACAAACAAATATGCTTCCATTGAAAAATACAGCAGGAGCGCCAACACCTCAGTACATCAAGTGACTTCCTAAAGGCGGTGTAAATCCAATTTACCAACAATTTCTCACATTCTTGATCAATTATTAGTGAAATTTAATACGGTTAATGATGTTATTTACTGATCGTTTTTCTATTATTGGTAACAATTTTATCATCAGCGATGATCCACCCCAATTTTATATCAGTAGTAAACTCTTGACCACAGACCACAGTAACTCCGCAAGTGACCCTTCTACCTAATAATCATGTTTTACAAGAAGTTACTATAAGAGCTTTTATCGGAGATTCATTTTACGTTCCAGATTCATTTAATACAACAACAAATACATTCAAATTCTATTGTTTATATAGTCGAACATACCTCGGGAAGCTGGAGCACGTGAGTCCACATCCATCCCATCACTGTCACTATCACTATCAGGAGCAGCATCATTTCTTCTCATTACACTGCTAGAACCTTGCAACAATTCATCCATATCCCACAACTACAAGAAATCAATTGGCTTACGTGAGAACCACATACATAAAATGTGCAAACATGCTCACGAAGAGAGAGTTTCACACCTTCAACGTTTGATCGTGAGATATACTGCCGAGAAACTTCTTATCATGTGAAAAAGCTACAAAATTAAATAAAACAATTCTCAGTTTACAAAAAAATTACTCAATATCTGATAGTACAAAGAAATTCAAGAGACAGGAAACGAATAGCAAAACTTTGCCCAGTCTCAAAGCTATAATCAAAAGATACCATTGTAATCTTTTCCAAAAAATAATCCTTACCCAGGCGTTCAACGGGATAATCTGAATGTTCTGCAATCGGTTGGATTACTTTATTGGGTAATATGCCCACCAAACTATCACAAAACCGAAGACTATATTAAAAACATATGTGGGCAGTAACTAACTTTCTATACTAGAAAATAGAGGCAACATTAATAAAAAAAAAAAGCCCGTCATGTACCTGATGAGTCCGTTAGAGGATCCAGTAACAACTCTATCTTCATCCAACTAAAAATCCAGGTTGAAATACATGAAAATTAGCATGTCATCATACAAAATACAAAACTCAAAAGTGTGGCTTCAGGATTTACCTTCAAGAGAGCGTCTACTGGATTAGGACGCAAATCAACAAATCGATCACTGAGAACATGTAAAAGAGAGTCAAAAGAAGACTCTTCAGGTAAAGAACATAAAGAGCTAAGTACAAACAACAAAGACTGCAGATGGGGCCTAAAGTCGTCTTAATTTCTCCAAAAAAATCCACAGTATCAATAAAGCATCAAGAATAATAAGATCAAACCTGCAATCACTGAAGAATCCCCATGAATAAAGTAGCAAGGTCCCAGTTTGTGTCCCACAAATCACTTTCCGGCCGTTCTACGAAAACAACAAACTAATAATCAGAGCCACATATGGAGACAGGATTATAGAAGATATAACCTGAGATATAATACGAGATAGGCATAAAAACCAGGATAATTTCATAACAAACCTTCATTATGACTACAGAGAGCGGTTCATCCTCACAAAATTCAGATTGTGCATGAACCTTCAGTTTAGATGAAGAAAACGATCAACTTTTGCATTTTAAAGGACAGTACAACCAGATTATGACTATTCATAGAATGCATTGGCAACTGCACAGACAAATGAGTATAAGAACCTTGTTATTCCGCACACTTAAGACAGACAGAGTCCCATCTCCACTACAAAAACACAAAAATGAAACAATGTCAGTCAATTGACTACTACTAATTTTTCTGTTAGGCAAACATCTTAGTAAGCCAATATTGTAGTACACTTAATTATTATTCCTGCATCTACGTCTTGCATGTCTAGTTGCTTTTGTTTCTTCATCACATGCCTCTCTTAAGCAAAAAAAAAAAAAACATATAGATTGAGAACTTAAATTCTGGCCACTTTCTGATATTGAAGTCTATGGTTAACTCCAATCTATCTATCTAATACTATATGAATAGCCAAAAAAACCTCTAGAATAAAATTAATTCCGGAGAGAAGAGGCTGACTTCTGAAAACAATTTGAGAGGATGAAAAGAGAAAAGGGGGTGGGGTAAAGGAGAAGTGTCAGGAGAAAAAGCGGTGAACAAAGTTAAACGATAGTCATTTATTTGCTTCGCCTTAATCTAAGCCTCCTTAAATCAGCTTTACGTTTGACCCCTCATATTAAAAAAAAAAAAAGGGGTGCCTAGGTGCAAGGCTTTGTTAGGCAGTAGCAAAAGCGCCTCCAAGGCTTTTACGCACTCTTTCTACATAATGGTGATATCCCTATCTTTACATGATAAAGGTCAGACCTCTGCAAAATATTAAAAGGGTTCTGCCACACCAAAAATTTTGTTCCGATAATACTAATTTATTTATAGTAGTAGTGCGCCTTGCGTGCACGAGGCACACGGATTTGCTTCATTTCCTTGGTTTGCCTAGCGCATTTTTCAACTCCATCTGCTGACGACAGAAGAGCTGTAACAAAACTAACGACATCATAATATAATAACATCCTACGAATATCCTATTGACAACCACAACACGAGGGACACAATATGGAAGCATCAAGCCAAGGTAGTTAATTTACCTAGTTGCTAATAATTTCATCGAATCAGGAGCAAAAGTTATGTCTGATATGTACTCCTCGTGAACTTGAAAAGTATTGCAACATGACTGCTGTCTGGTATCCCAAACCTTAAAAAAAGAGCACACGAGATAAAAGGAACAGCATATTAAACAGTCTGATATCCGTAATCCATTAAAGAAAGATAAGCAAACAAAACGTGATGCCACTTATAACAAGATAAATGAGATTGCATCCAAAAGCGCAATGGTACCTTTACACATCCTGCATCATCACCCGAGGCAATGGTAGCTTCTGTTAAGTTGATGATTCGGTTAATAGGAGCTCTGCAACATGTTTGATTATGAAATTAGTACACCGACCATTACAGGAAATGAAAAAAACATTGTGAAAAAAAAAAGACAACTCACGAGTGAGCATTCTCAAGATGAGCAACTTTTGCTCCGGTTTCAACATCAGTCGCAAGAATTGAGCAATCAGGAGATCCTGTCACTATTGCTGATACCACCAAAAAAAAAATAGTGAAAAAAAGCACTCCATTTTCATGTTATTATAACATAAACCAATTAATAGACTATACCACCAGTTGTAATACAATTGACGGTTTACTAAAGTTTTCGAGTCTTCTTTTAAAGACTCTGAGCTATATTATGGAGTTGATGGTTTAGAATCCGAGCTATATACTAAAGTTTTCGAGTTTTCTTTTAAAGACTCTGAGCTATATTATGGAGTTTCTATACTCACACACTAAAACATAAAAAAAACAATTTTTTTATAAAAAAAACTCAGAAAATTACATATAAGCTCGGATAAATATATAGTGGTCGTATAATGCTTAGTATATACCAACATAAACACATAAATTAATTCAGCTATTGAGCAAATGTAGCAAAGGGAGTGGATAATTACCGCGTCCGTTGCTAATAAACCGAGCTGCTCTACATGACTTCTTATGAGCACGAATTTTCAATAACCTGCAGAAATACCATTTACGGGTTTCGGAAACAAAAACTACATGATTTACTAAAATTCTAGTCTTAATAATTGAGCAAAAAACCAATAACTAAGTACCTCTGAGGTTCGGCATCAGCAGCATAACGATAACTTCACACAATCAAATTAAACACAGAAAAATCAGATATGTAATACAGAAAGTGGAATTATAATTCATAATAAAAAAAAAGGAAATGAAAGGGGAGAAATACATACAGAAGGAGATAACCATTGATTAATCCAGTTGCAACAAGTGAATCGGAAGGATGGAAATCAATGTCGAAAGGAATAGCCTTTAAATTAATCTCCATTAATTATTTATCTAATTTAACTTGTTGTTAAGATACCACAATATTGGAGGTATAATAATGAAGGTTTGATGAAGCTGAATTAGGGGTTTAGGGTTCTACGCCATTTTTTTTATTCATTTTCCTTTTTTTTTTTTTTTTTTTTTTTTTTTTGGGCTCAGCCCAACCTCAGTTTGCTATCCAAATTGCAGATCGGACCCCTGGCAAAGCTAACTAAACATAGATACGCTTGGAGTGACTAGACTCGAGAGTGATTCCATAGACCAAAAATGACTTGGTTATTAAGCCAAATTTGGGACCCAAAGCGATCCATAACAACTCGAGCCGAATATAACCCGTTCTGATACGAAGTAACCAGAAAACACGACCCAAATTACTATTTATCAAGTCTACTTTGCGGTTAACAGTGTAAGTTTGTAATCTTTCTTTATGTCATCTTTATGCCTTTATTTTTACGATGACATCCGTAATAATAAAAGATAATATGTGACAATCCTAAATTCTACATTTTACTTACAAAGTTTATTTTTGATTTTTGAAATTTGTGTAAATTTGGAGCATTATATTGAGGATGTGTTTATCTTTCTTGGTGACTACCTGATCGCACATCCTATAAGAAAAAATATTGAATCGTACATCTTGCAAGGCAATAATACACGTTTTCAAAAGGTGTTTTGGACTGGTTGGGGTTGGTTGTGTTGTTCGGAGTCACTTGGGGCATTGGATTCATGGTTGGACGGAAAGATGTTTTGCTACCTCTCCCGTCGTGAGCGAAATTTTAGCTATTAAAACTTGTATTTGTTTTGCCTTAAATCAAGGTGGGAATTTTGTTGTTAGTTCCGATTGCCTGGTGGCTGTGAACGCGATCACTAATCATGGCTACTTCCATAGCAACATTGGTCATTCAATTAATCTTATTTTGGAGTGTAGAGAACTATCAAGGGGTTCACCGTCTTTGAAGATCGTCTTTGAGGTTAGGTATACCAATACCAGCATCTTGCGTCCTTCTCCAGGAAGGACCTTGGCCTGAGTCATGGGAATTTCTACTGGGCTGACCCGCCTTTATTCGCCGACATTTATGTAATTTGGACTCTAATAGCTGTATTCTAGCTCCGGCGGCTTGTGCTGAGCTATCCCCTGATCCTCCCCCGAACTTGATATGCTTTTTTATCTTCTATTTAATGCTCCTTCTCTACAAAAAAAAGACAATTCTATATTTTCCTTACAAAGTTTATTTTTGAAATTTACTGTAAATTTGGAGCTTTATATTGAGAATGTGTCAATTGCACCTTTCTTGAATTGGTGATCGAATCGTACCACCTGCAATACATCTTTCAACGCAGATATGGGTGTTCTAAAGGAAGTTCGATCTCCGGTTCCTGCACATTGGAAATAAATCTCAATCGATCCTTTAATGTAGAACCGGTATGGTTCAAACCCCACTTGGAACGTAAAACAATTTATCCTTAGGAAGATGATCGACCTTACATCAATTAATAAACCGATTAAAGCTAACTCGAAATGTAAAACTCACTCGAGATCAAACTTGACTAATAGCATGTTTGGCCCAACTTTTAAGAATTATTTTAGTTTTTCAAAATGCATTTTTTGGTAAGCTATTTCTATAAAAAAAAAATTGGAGGTGTTCGGCTATAATTTTACAAAAAGAGTTTTTCAAAAAGAGTTTTTTTACATAAAACTATATCAAAATGGCTCTCTATTCGTAGAGAATTAAAAATTACGAATGAAAAAGTATTTATTTATTTTTATTAAAATGTTTATAACATACAAATTAATTTTTGTATCAAATTGTGCGTTTGACCATGTTTAAGTTTTTAGTTACTATAAAAGCACTTTAAAACTACTCGTTAAGTATAACAAAGAAATATTTTATTTTTTTTATTTTTATTTAAAAGGTTTTCATGGTAATTTAAAACATAGTTTTGAATCACAATTATATGAGCCTTACAAAAATTAATTGGTTTAAACCACAAATTGGCAAGACACAATAGTATTTTATTATATTTGTTAGTGACAAACACGAACGAAAAATCGGAATTTGTTTTTTATTTAGCTCCACCTATAACTATGATGGAGTAATTTCTTAGCGAACTTTGTAAGTATACAAATATGGTAAATTGGTCTATATTATTATATTATTATGGCTCTATGAATAAAAATAAAAATTTCTAAAAATTGCTCTCTTTCCTTATTTAATCCCGAAAACAAGTTGGCATCTACAAATTCATGATTAGAATCGACTAGAAATAGGGCATGTGAACCGCCTTACTCTTTCCTATAAATACAACCCCAAACCCTCTCAATATTTCCACAATCCACTTCCCTCAATATTATTATCTCTCAATATTATCTCAAATTTAATTGAATTACTATGGATATAATTTGTAGTGATTGCAGTAAACCTACTGAAGTGGTTTTCGATCACACCACGGGTGACACCATATGTTCCGAGTGCGGCCTTGTTCTCGAGTCACATTCCGTTGACGAATCCTCCGAATGGCGGACATTCGCCAACGACGACAACCACAACGACGACCCTAATCGAGTCGGTATGGCTCATAACCCGTTACTCGACTTTACTCTCCTTAAAACCGATATCATCAACTCTAAAGAAACCAAATCAACCAACATGTTGAACACCCGTACAATCTACCGTGCCACAATGGCTGCTAACAAGTCAAGTCACAATCTTACTGACGCGTTCGACCGGCTCGCTGTGATTGCAGAACGGTTAGGAATAACAGTAAAGACGGTTACAGACCTCGGTTGCGAGATATACAAGAAAGTGTTTTACGATGATAATTCGATTACTTGTCGAGGAAGAAAAGTCGACGCTGTGTTGGCTGCGTGCTTGTTAGTCGCGTGTCAACAAGAGAATATTCCAAGAACGGTAAAGGAGGTTTACGCTGTGGTTAAAGACTGTAATGTCTCGAAAAAAGACGTCATGAAAGCTAAGAACTTGATTACTACGCAATTGAATGATCATGGAGGTGAAGCTATGGCTGCTGGTTTAGGAAGGACGATTCGAGCTTGCGACTTAGTAAAGCGGTTTTGCTCTAATTTGAATATTACGGATACTAAGGTTACTAGGGCTGTTGTTGAGGCAGCGGAAAACTGTGAGGATGGAGTTGATGTAAGGAGGAGTCCGGTTTCTGTTGCAGCCGCTTTGATTTACGTTGTTGACCAGTTGTTATCGGGTGGTGGTGGTGGCGGTGCTGGGCTTAAAAGTATTGCGAATGCGACGGAAGTAGCCGAGGGGACGATTAAGAATACTTACAGAGATATATATCCTCATCTTGACAAGATTCTTCCTACTTGGTTTGCTGCTCATACTCAGATTAACACCTTGTGTGTTCCTTGATTTTATTTCTAGAATACTATTACTCGACAATTAATGTCTTCATTGTTTTTAGTTTAGTGTGATTGTTTTAGGTTCATAACATTCAATTGGTTGGATGATTTGATATGGTTAAAGATTATTAGTTACTTGAGCTTTTTGAGTAATACAAATACAACAAGTTTGTAATATGGGTCCTGTAATAAGTAATCAATTTTTAACTTGAATTAGTAATTGTTCGTATTTTATAAATCTGTTATACACGATTATTCTCTCGGTCGCACTTATTTATTTACCTTGTGATCTTTCTTGTATAGTCTCGTGTAAGAATTATTATTTAATTCTCTATTATGTGGACCTAATTACTGATATAAGTCACCTTAATTAAATAATGGTTAAATATATTGTTTCGGGTTTTTAATAGGAGTCCTAGTTTAAGTGGATTACGGTTAATGTTTACAGGCCATTAACATATCAGGCCCACTTATTCTATTAAGCCCCTCCTGCCACCTCTCCATATAAGCACACCTGTTTGTGCTTTAACCTAATTCATTCATATTAAGAAACACACATAAAGAAAGTGAATTAGAGAATAAGGAAGGCACGAGAAGGCAAACCAATAAGGGTTTATTCTTTATCTTTCTCAAGTGATTTATTATCAGATCTAATGGCTACATCACGTAAGTACTTTTCAGTAATTATTGCTTTAATCAAGATCCTATAATTTATGTTTACATGTGGTATCAGAGCAGGATTGTGATTATAGTTATAATTCTGATTAATGTTTTGATTATGCTTTTATGAATGAATTTAATGCTTTAATCATGATGTTGTAAT
>JAIUZE010069049.1:0-12682 GCA_022085475.1 Heliosperma pusillum | reverse complement strand
GTTACAAGCGGATTCTACAACAGAAGCAGAGTACCTTGCAGCGTCTGAAGCTGCAAAGGAAGCTGTGTGGATTCGGCAATTTTTGGAAGGACTAACAGTAGTCCCTACTGCCAAAGATCCTATCACATTTTATTGTGATAACAGTGGGGCTATTTTTCAAGCAAAAGAGCCCAAGTATAGTAACAAGTCTAGACATGTACTTAGGAAATATCATATAATTAGAGATTACGTGGACAGAAAGGAAATTGACATTTGTAAGGTTGGGACAGATGACAACACTGCTGATCCTTTAACCAAGCCTTTATCAAAGGCTAAGCATGATGGTCATGTCGTCACAATGGGATTGAGACGTGTGCCAGAATTCCTTTAGATTATGTAATATGTAATAATTGAATGTTGTATTAATTATTTCGTATATGATAATTGCATTCATTGTTCGAGTTTTATTTTAAACTCTTTTATTTAGTTTGACTAAATTCAATACTTTGTTTACCCGAATAGATTGTTGGACCCTATTCAAGTGAATAAGACGAACTTTGTATTTTGTCCCTAGTCACTCAATGAGGTGACGTCTCGAAATGACTAGATTGTAAGTCGATCGATGGTTGGTTCAGCACCATGGGGTCATGGAGATGACTGGTCGTTTACATAGACACACTGTATGACACTCTGTCGGACAGTGACATTGTAGAGACCCTTAAATCAATTATTTGATGCCTGGTCGTGGCAGGGTCTTCTATCTTATTCCTATAAGTTGATTCTTTTGACTGGCGACCGTCTATCTGAGTCGGTGCAGTTTCCGATTGGTTTTGGTTGATGTTCTAGGTCGTGCCGTAAAAGGAGGCCGATGGACTTCTTTTGGATCATGGTGATCTGCATCATAAGAGTAGATGAATCAAAAAGAATTGTCACCCACAGGGTCTAAAGGTTAAAAAACATAGCTACATATATGGCCACTCGAGGAGAAGTTACTGTAAATGCGTGGCACGCTCAGGAAAGAGATCATGGTTTAGATTTTCCGGTCAGTACAGTTACTCTCCCTATCAGAAACCCTCTAGATATTGTCATCGCAAGGCGACCTGAAAAGAACACCTGGTTGAGTGGGAGATGTGATTAATAAAGAGACAGAGAATAATTTGGTGACGACACATTGTGTCAGACAAGTGGGAGATTGTTGGAGTAGGTGTCCTCCACAAAGTGCGCCACATAATAAATCTTATTATGGAATATAATTGGGATAATTATTGACTACATATATGATTAGTCAGTTGATTAACGTAAATCAATAACGGTTGACTAACTAGAGTTTGACGTTATTGTCGTTTGACGGCGGTGATCAACTGATCCCTTTCGGTCACACCTAAAGGATGAAATCCAAATAGTAACTAAATATTTGTATACGATACAGTTAATTAGTACATTACATATATTCGATATGTACGAGAGTTAATTGTTAGAAATTGAGTTAAGAACTCAAATTCGATTAAGTTTATTTTCAATTATGCGATAATTGACTAATAAATTTATATCTTATTTTAATACGATTAAATAAGATTTAACTTAGTAATTAATCGTTAAATTACTAAATTAATTGAGGTTTTGAGATAGAGGTAATTAGTTAATTATATTTACAAAGAGTTGTAAAATAAATTAACTAAGCATTGTGGACCCATTATATATTGATATAATGGTAAAATATTACTTAAAATGTTAAGTACATATTATTCATTTATTTGTGTCATATAATTGTTATATGATAAAATTAACACTTAATTATACAAGATAATTAAGCATATGATTAATAAGTATTTGTGGGACAAATATCAAAAATCAAAATGGATCAAAATAAGGCTCACATGGCCGGTTGGTATGTAGTGGATGGTGATGATGGTTGCTCTTATTCATACTCACAAGCAACATGTGCTTATGACATGAATAGTAAACCTAAAATCATTTTATTCACTACAACACATTACCACTTTGCATGACAATAAAATAAGAAGAAAAATCACTCTTTTGTGATGATGATGGCCGACCGTTTTGGCTATAAATAGAGCAATTGTTGTTCAATTTATTCACTAGTTCATTCTTGCTTATTTTCATACATCTCTAAAAAAACTCTTCTTCTCTCTAAACACTCTCAAATACTAATATTTCTTAAGTATTACTAGTGTAGTAATATAGTCTAATATTAGTAGTATAATATCTATCTTATTATCTACTTAATAATAAGAGTAGATTATTTGGGTTCATCTTGGTGCAACTTAGAGGAGATCTTCTAGTTTGGAGATTACTTGTGTTCATCCATATTTATAGCTCAAGAACAACAAGAAGGAGTTTTTGTTGTGCCCATATTATTTCCATATCAATGTGAGGAAATTTCTTCTTTTATATAAATGTCTTTATATTTGCATGCATGTTACATAGATCATTATAAACTAAATTAACAAGTAATTTAGTAAATAATTAGAGGAGTCTAATTAAGGTTTATGGACTTTCAGGTTTTACGGTATTTTCCGTTAAAATCGAGACTTAAGAGACTTTTTATGTCTAAACATACGGCATCTTATATGAGGTGGCATTCTGAAAAAAGAATAAAAGAGCATAAAGTTCTAAGACATCCGGCTGATTCCAATGCTTGGCAAGACTTTGACTCTAGGTACCCTAATTTTGGTGCAGAGTCTCGTAATGTGAGACTTGGTTTAGCTAGTGATGGATTTAATCCTTTTGGAATGTTAAGTTCAACTTATAGTTGTTGGCCAGTAGTGTTGGTACCATACAACTTACCTCCTTGGATGTGTTTAAAAGCGTCATCTCTTATTTTATCCACCTTAATTCCGGGACCGAGTAGTCCTGGAAATAAAATCGACGTGTATTTGCAACCCCTTATTGAAGAGTTAATTGAGTTATGGGACGAGGGCATTGAAACATATGATGCTTCCAAAGACGGAACTTTTACTTTACATGCTGGGTTACTTTGGACAATTAGTGATTTTCCCGGTTATGGCATGCTCTCTGGTTGGGGTGTACATGGTGAGAAAGCGTGTCCTTGTTGCAATTCTAAAACTGATTCAAAGTGGTTATATAATCGCCATAAGTATATATATGATTCATTATTATATATATGATTTACGTAGATTTTTTTTCTTCTCGCAATATAAGTTTTTTGTTTTGTTTTTCTGATCACAATATTTATTTTTCTTATCGATATGGCATGCAGAGAAGGTTTCTTTATCTGAAGATACTCGAGAAATGGATATTGAAGTCAATAGGGCATAAATGGAGAGACTATAAGTGTCTTTTAAAAGGAAAACATTATTTAGATGATGCTAACATAACAGAATTGCAGAATAACGTCCTGGAGGATGTGGTAAACGATAAGTGGATAAGTATTGTTAACTTTTGGAGATCAGATGAAGGAAAAGTATGTTTTTATGTATCTAATAAATTATAAATGCCTTAAGTTTAAGAGGGCCAATTTTCATTTTATCGGAATAGGGCCAAAACTACCAGCATGGGCCATAAATGGAGAGAGTATTTTTTATGATATGGCAGGAAAGAAGTGCAAAGAGTAGGCTTTCACATAAGAAAGCAAAGACAAAGCGTATTCATACCTCTGTTGGAGCCAGTGTCCTCCATAGTTAGTGCAATAACATAAATAAATCTCTGTAGGTTCACAGGGTATACTTTGTATGTAACAACCCGAAAAATACCAATTTTTCTATTAAAAATATTTACTAACACTTTTCAGTAGAACTTAAGTTTTTAAAATAGGAATTTTTGTTCGGAGTCTTATTTTGAAATTCCGCGTTCGTATTTGGAATTTCTGAGAGATTTCATGAAAAGACCGTTTTTAGTCATCTTTGACTTTTCTTGACTTTTAAGTCGTCTTTGACTTTTCTTGACTTTTTGAAAGTCGTCATTGACTTTTCTTGACTTTTAAGTCGTTCTAAACTTTTCTTGACTTTTATGTCATCTTCGACTTTTCTCGACTTTTCAGTCAACTTTGACTTCCGTTGACTTTTTCCCGACTCGCCTCATAAGTTTGAGGACCGAAATTTTATTTAAAAAAATAATATTTTTGATTTATTTTTATTTAGATTTATTAAGATTTATCATAATTTAATATAATTATTTTGAATTTATTCGGAATTTAAAGAATAACGTTTACGGTTTTAACCGAACGTCATTTAACTATTCCCGACTCATCGTAAATCTCGTAACAAATTCAAAACTCGACTTTGGCATGAGTCACACGCGCGTGTCATCGTTTTCCACTCACCATAAGATATTTTAATTGTTTCGATTAAACTAATACAAATATCTTAGATATTTGTTACTTTATCGATCAGTTAACGAAAATTACGCAAATCGCTCAAAATCAGACCCGATATCACCCAACATCACACGGCTCTTTCCTCTTCTAATAGGCCTTGATATTTTCATTATTTTTGATTACAATATCATAATATCTAGATATTTGGTGTAATTAACTTTATCGTTAATTATATTTAATCGTTTACCGTAAAATAATTATTAAACGCGAGTCAATTACGTAACAACAATTTCAAAATCCGACATCCTTATTTGTCTATAAACACACGGCTCAACCCACACTCTTTACTCACCAACAACTTTTCATTTTTCAACAAATCAAATAAAGATCAAAATATCACTTTCTTTAATCGTTCTTCATTTGTTCTTCGTGTTCTTCAATGTTCATCATCGTTCTTGAGCAAAACCTTCATAAAATCTTCATTTCTTAATTAAATCCGTCCTAACTTATATTTCTAGACTCTCCTCTTCGCTCCCCATCTTCACGTACGGTTTAATTTCAATTCCGACAAAATCGTTTTCAACACTTTAATTATGGAAAATCATATTTTTCATTCTAATAATGTTTTCCTTGTTATTTCTTATAGGGGAAGATTTTAAGGACGAGTTGGGAGACTCGTATATTTTGGGTGAAGATTAGTAGAAGGGTTCTTATTATATATATACTTCTTATTATTTTGGTGCTAATTGTTTTGCTAGCTAAGGTAACAATTCCGTTTTACTCGACGAATTAATGTCACATAGCCTTTAGTTTTGGTTCATGTTATGGTTAATTATGATTTTAGTTAGTAACATAGCCTTTAGCTTTTGTTTTCTTTAGTTTTGGTTCATCTTTAGTTTTGTTCATATTATTATGATTTTATGATTTTTAGTTAGTAACATGTTAAGTAGTGGTTATTATGGTGTTTTATGAATTTATTAACATGTTGGTTGTTCTTGATGAATTTGGATGATTCTTCATAATCATGATTATTGTATGATGGATGGTTGTTTTGATTGTTTAAAAATGGATGTTGTTAATTAAAAACATGTTAGAATTAATTTGGAATTTAGGGTGGTTGTTGTGGTGGTGGCCGGAATTTGTGGTGGTGGCCGGAATTGGTGGTGGTGGTGAACCGGACCAACCCAGCCGGTCCAGGCCGGTTCAGACCCGGTCTGGGCTGGTCCATGGTGGGTCCGGGTTTTGGTCTTTGGGTTGTGTCGATGTTTGATTGTTTAATTGTTGTTTTGACGGGTTTTAAATATGTTAAAGCATGCGGGAATTTTTAAGAAACGGGTTTAGAAATTTAAATGAAAACAGCCATTTTAGCCCAAAACAGGCCGTGGGCCCATCCAGGCCCATGTGGGGTCCGGCCCAACTCAGCCCGTGGGTCCCACTTTGGGACTTGTGACGGTTTTTGGAGTTATCGTCATTTTTATCGTGTTTTGTAATATTTAGCAAGTGGGAAATATTAATAAGTAAAATATTTAATTAAAAAGGTTTTTCATAAATTATTATTTCTCACATGGTAGAAATTATAAGATGAGGTCGTAGTTTAATTTGTTATCATTTAAGTCAAACGGGTTTTTGGGTATAATATGATAATTCACATGTTAGAAGTAGTAATAAAATAACATGTAATGAATATGTTGATTTTATGTCTATGTGATAAAGACTCTGCTTCTAGCCGGTTTGATCCAACGGGTTTGGTCAAACTAAGATCTAGTCAGCCCCGATTTGACTGATGACCCGTCGCGGGACTCGGTTCGGGGATTTGTCTTCAGGTAAGGTTTTATTTTAATGAATGAATGAATGAGCCTTAGTAGATATGAGGCGATATGATATTTGAATATGATTTATATGCAATTAGTCACATGATAGGATGTTTTTCCCCGTGACTGTTTAATTATATGGTTGGTGTCGGTTGAATAAGTACCCATAGAGAAGTAGGTATATGGCATCTGACCATGCTAATTCTCAATGAGTAGCTTGGACCACGACATTGATAGGACGTACTATCTTTAACGAGCATACGGAGTTTGTCGCTTGATAGCGTTTGTGTCCCGGCTTGGTGGGTTTATATCCAAGTCGGGGCATGGCATCCTAAGAGTTCCGCTTTGGGAAGGGAGCCAGCTTAAGTACTAGCCATCTCTGCTTAGGGGGTCGCCTAGTAGAGTTTCTCATAGACGGTTATGTTATGGGACGGGGAATGGAATAGCTGTTGTCGCTAGGTCTGATCAGTCTAGGACTAGGATGTTTTCCTACCTTGTGGTATAGCCTCGAGTTACAGATGACTATTGACGGTTCTAAGAACTTATGCCTGTTTGAGAGGTTATTGGTCTTTTCTGGTTTGTATGATTCTATGAGTTCTAGATGGTGAGATGCAAGCCGGCTAAGGTTGATAGAGTTTGGATTACCGTTTGTTAACTGATTCACATGATTACGTGTTGATTAGGGTTTGAGTGTATCATGGCCATGTTACAGGGTAACCTCTGAGCTAGCATACCAGCTTCCTACCTCTTGTTATATTTTATTATCGGTTTCACATGATAGCTTTCATATGATAGGTTATATGTTAGTTAATTGTTTCATAACATGAAAAGCATATCATATATGTTTACGTTTTGTATTTTCCATATACATTGCTTTTATGTTATTCATGTTTTATTAAACTCGACATTTCGTGGCTGGGAGAACTCGGAGTTACTCCCCACTGACTGTGGCTTCCGTGTTTATATTTAATGCGGTTGGCAGGTTTGTGATGCATACTTTGGGTACATTGACGAGCTAGAGAGCGAAGTATTTACCTTGGACCTATATTCGGTTCTTAGGATTGTATATTATTATACACTCTTTTATTTACGTATTTATACGGGAAATATGTCTCCCGTTTTGTATAAATTCTTATGTTTATACTATAAATTTTCTTTTGTAATGAAACATTTTTCCTGTATGACAAACCTTCGTATGATTAAATTATTTTTTCCTTTCCGCAAATTTGGGGTGTCAACATTGTATAATAATAGTGATTAACGTTTATCAATAACGGTTGGCTTGCTAGATAAGTTTGACGTTATTGTCATACAGATGGCGGTGATCAACTGGTCCCTAAAAGTCACACCTAAAGGATGTGTTTGAGAGATGTGATTATTTGAGAAAATAATAATATTGATGCCCTATTATATGACTAAAAGGTTAGTCAGTGTATTTGACTAAAAGGTTAGTCAATGTGATGATGAAACGATTATTTAATAACGATTAAATAATATAAGCTGAGACGAATTAAAAGTAATTCGTAATTAAATATAAACTGTTGTATTTAATTAGCATATATATAATGTAAGCCTATGCGAATTAAAATGTTAATTCGTAATTGAATATAAAATGTTATATTGAATTAGCAAATTATAATTATACGGATAATTATAATTAACGTATATATTATACGATTGTCATATTAGATGTTATCAGACCGGTATTAATGTATCGACTACAAAATGTTGTATGGACATATTAATACATGACAACACAAATGACATTTATAATAATAATACACATTATATATTAAAGCGAATTTAACCGAAATAAGGTCCAGATTCACTCTGGAATTTTCGGTCCATTAGTGGTTAATTAGAAGAGAAAATATCTCCCCTAATAACCCTATTGGTGCCGTGAGAATGGAATAGGTAAGTGAGAGATTGAGTTTTTCATTCTAACCCTAATTCATTTCTCACTTGTGCCTCCATCTCTTCACATCACAAGATCAAAAAGTTAACAGTAACTTTTGACAAAAATATTCTAGCAAATTAAAGGGCATTTCTCATTCTATCTTGGGTGCTACGATTAGGAGATATCATCATTTTGATATTGTTCTTAGGCCTTTAAGCAAGGACTAAAGGTTATCTCTAATCTCTCGCTTATTATGCATTTTCGTTTATGACTATTAATCATTTAATCATAATTTCATTATAATCCTGAGTGATTTAAAGGGAAGTATACGGATATTTTCCAACAAGTGGTATCAGAGCCTTTGGGCTATGAAATTGTTTATATGATATTCGTAAATATGAATTTGTATAATTCTTAATAAAATTTTTTTTTTTAATTCGGCAAAAGTTTTTTTTTGTGCCGTATGATTTTTTTTTTTTGGGATCCATTTTGATTCAAATAGTTATTTTTAAAGGTTGAGATAATACTATATGAATTTGTAGATGTTTTGATTTAATAATGATTGAATTAAAACGTAAATGGAATTTAATATGAATGTTTATGAACATCCTTTTGCTTTATATTTTCGGTATAAAATGATCTAGATATTCATGTTAAAAGGTTAATTTGAATCATCTAGTTTTGTATCAATGTTTAATATCGATTAGATATTGTTTTGTTTGTACCGATCTAGTTAATATAAGCATGATCGAATTAAAACCGTTTAATTTGAATTTTTTTTCTGCCCGTGTACTGTTCATGTACTGTTCACAGAATAAAAAAAAAAAAATTTCTGGTTTTTTTAAATGGCAGCAACTGCAAGTTGTTTTTTTTTTGTAAAGTTTTTCCGGTTTTGTTATAAACCGAGAGAAAAGAAAAAAAAAAAATTTTTTTGGGTACTTGCTACTGTTCACGTATGAACAGTAATTATAAAAAAAAAAAAATTCGTTTTTTTTTCTTATACCGGTTTTTGTTTTGTACATTATTAAGATAATGTATGATTGTTTTTGTGAAAAAGTTCACAAATTTTTGATACCATGTTATTTTAAAAAGGTTTAAAATAATGTTGTTGTTATTCATATTGATTATGGATTTCATTGGATTTTGATTGAAATCTAGTGATGGATTACGGAATCGTCACATGATTTAATGGTGGTTTGGATAATTAATCAACATAATTTATGCATTATGTTTTGTATGATTAATTTTAGTTGATGCTTTTATTATGTTGAATGTTGTTTGAATGGTTTAATTTTACGCATTTTTGTACAATCAGTTGTAGTTTACTAGTGTGGCCTTAGTAGATTATGTTTTCGTAATGATGGAAACATAGTCTTGGTTGTAATTTGAGATCTCGTATCTCCCCTATGTAATTTTAATTTTTGGAATCATTTTGAATTAGAATGTAAATAGGTTTACATTTGTAAGTTTTAAAATGTATTTTGAGAAGATTCAAGATGGAGATCGGATGGCTCACTCCCGCTATATGGACCAAAATGGAACATCAAGACAAGCTTCTCGGGTCCAAGGGTGGATTCCAACTTGTATTTTGTTCATTTTGGTAGTTAGGCCATACTAGGTGTTTTATTTTGCGTTTTATTTTTCCATTCTCGTTGCTTTATTCACATGATAGATAATTGCATCATATTCCGCCTAAACCAAACCACCTAAAAATGCATGAAAAATGATTCATACAGTTTGAATATTTTAATCATGGACATACAGATGTCACTCGCTTTTAGGGCCATCACCTTAGTTTTATCATTCTCGAGTTGCTAGACATTCGTTCACTTAAAATGAATTTAAGTTAAGATGATGGGACCTTCCCCTATAAATAAAATTGAGACTAGTCTTTATAGGGAAAACTACTATGAACCCCTTCTTCGTCGGAAGTCATAATATGACCCCTTCTACGTTGGGTAAGTAGTGAGTGTTGACCTATTTTTATCTCAACATTATAGTACGAGTAATATCTCGTTATTATGATGGACTAAAGATAGAATTTATAGAAATTTATCGACCAGGAATTCTAAAAGTAGAATTAGCCAAGAGGTTGGCTTATCAATTTACAGAAATTGAGTCTTGGGATCATTTATATAATTCTTGAGGGAGGTCAATTGTATAAATGCACGAGTCATCGCATTAAACAGTTTTTCATTAGACTCAAAATTAAAACGTTGAAACTTATCATATTTATTTTCTTTTCACAGTTTGAATTCGTTATATACAGATATAACTGCTAAATAACAAATGGCTGGCCATACTGATGACCCAATGCCAAGTGCCACGCTCGGACGTGAGTCCTGGCTTAAAATTTTCATGGACAATATGAATCAGTCAACGCGACTGAAGAATAACGGTCCAACTTTGCGGACTGGGAGGCGACATTACGGAATGCTGCCATTGTTGACGGTAAGCTCAAGTACTTGACTGAGCCACTACCGCCCAACCCAGGCCCCAATGCAGGAGCCAATGAATCACTTGCTTATAGTGATTTCATGATGGAGGCGGGTGCGATAAAGAACGTACTAATCTTTTCAATGGAATCAAATTTGCAAAGGCGATTCATTGCCCATGGTGCGAATAAGATTTTCACCACGCTCTCTAACGAGTTCTCGAAAGCTCCGAGGATCGTTAGCTTTGAGCATACCTGTCGCTTCTTTGAGGCGAAACTCCAGAAGGGCCAAGCGGTTAGCCCACACATTCTTGATATGATTGAGAATGTCGAGAAACTGGAGGCACTTGGTTGCAAAATCGATGAGAAGATCGTCATAGACCGCGTTCTTCATTAACTTCATGATGGTTTTGCCCTTTTCAGGGCAAATTACTATATGAATGATATGAAGAAGAGTCTTCATCAGCTCCACTCACTCCTCGTACAGACAGAGAGTGATCGGAAATTGAGTGGGAGTCTGAAACAGGACGTTCTCATGATTGCCAACAAGGGCAAAGGTAAGGGCAAGGCTAAGGCCAACCTAGCTGTAGGGAAGCCGAAATTCAAAAAGCCAGAGCAAGGCAAGAGTGGGCCTGGTGAGACTAGCGGTAGCTCACAAGGCAAGACAAAGAGCAATGAAGGTAACGTGGAGTGCCACAATTGCCACAAGCTTGGGCATTGGAGGAGGAACTGCCCCGTGTACCGTGAGGACATAAAAGCAGGCCGCGTCTCTCCTGTTGGTATGTCTTCTTCTTTTATTCATATGATTGAAATTAACCATGCAAGTTTCGGAAATTGGGTATTAGATACTGGTTGTGGTTCTCATCTGTGCAATCATTTGCAGGGCCTAAGAAACATCACAACTCTCGCAAGGGGTGATGTGGAACTGCGAGTGGGGAATGGAGCAAGAGTAGCTGCCGTTTCAGTGGGAACATATGTAATCCAACTCCCGAGTGGATTTGAGTTATTTCTGAATAACTGGAAAATATGTACCCAGTTTATCTAAAAACATAGTTCTGTTTTGTACGTGATAAGGACGGTTTCCGTTTGTAATAAAGGGATAATAGCGGTCTTCTCTTTAAACGAATGAATTTATGGTAAAAGCAGTAGTTTCCATGAAGGGGATTTTGTTTTAGATCAAACCACAGATATAATGCATGTGAGTAGTAAGAAAGCAAGGGTTGGTGAGAAAGATCAAACCTATTTATGGCATTGCCGTATGGGACACATAAATGAAAAACGCGTGAAGAAGCTCATTGACAATGGGACTATATCCCCATTTGACTATGAATCTTTTGGCACGTGTGAATCATGTCTCATAGGCAAAATGACTCGAATTTCCTTAAAAGGTGTTGGAATGCGCGCTGCTGACCTATTAGGACTCATACATACTGATGTGTGTGGACCTATGTCAATCAACGCTAGAGATGGCTATAGATATTTTATCACTTTCACGGACGATTTGAGTAGATATGGATATGTCTAATTAATGAAGCATAAAAGTGAGTCCTTTGACAAGTTCAAGGAATTCCAGAATAAGGTTGAAAACCAACTGGATAGAAAGATTAAAGCACTACGTCAGATCGTGGTGGCGAATATCTTTCGAATGAGTTGATCAACACCCACAGACTGTGGTGTAGAGATACAGTTACCCACCGGAACAACCACATTGAATGGATCGTTTTTTGTGTCGAACGGAGGAGAAATCGAACATTACTTGATATGGTTCGATCAATGATTGAGTACACGGTTGTACCTGAGTCATTGTGGGGTATGCTCATTTTGTCAGCTCTCACTATAAACGAGTCCGTCTAAAGCTGTAGACAAGACTCCATATGAATTATGGAAGGGAACGGTCCCTAACTTGTCCTTTATTCGGGTTTGGGGCTGCGAGGCTTAAGTCAAGTAGAGACCTGACGATAAGCTCGGCCGACGATCGGCCAAGACATACTTTATTGGTTATCCAAAAGGGATGTTTGGTCATTACTTTTACTCGCCTACCAAACATCGAGTTTTTGTTTCGGCTAGGGCGACGTTCTTAGATAAAGAGTTTCTCAAGAATAGGACAAGTAATGTAACCTTCGATATGTCGGAGATTCAAGAACCAACAACCGAGCAACCAATGGAGGAAAATGTTCCTTCATCATCGGCTGCGGTTAATATTCCTTTGGAACCTAGGAGGTCGGGTAGACACTCTATTCCTCCAGACAGATACATTGGTATGG
>JAIUZE010069048.1:0-55914 GCA_022085475.1 Heliosperma pusillum | reverse complement strand
GCACTCCTCACCCAAGCGGAGAGGGACATGGAGGCTAGTGGGAGTGAACCCAAGGACGTCCTTTCAATGAAATTGAAGAACATGAGCATTTGGGTGATAAGGGACAAAGGAAAGGGTAAGACTCTTTTCAAGAAAGTCGGCAAGGGAAAGGGCAAGGTCTTTTATAAGCCCAAGCCCAAAGTCTACAAACACACGGAGGCGAATTGCTATTATTGTAATGGCAAAGGGCATTGGAAACACAATTGCCCCAAATATTTGAAAGACAAGATGGACGGTTGTGTGACAACGTCAGGTAAAATTCTTTCATCACTCTATATGATAGATATTAACTTTGCTAGTACATCTTCTTGGGTATTTGATACCGGTTGTGGTTCTCACATTTTTAATCATGTACAGAGGCTGAAGGACGCGCAAGCACTAGCCAATGATGACGTGGACCTGCGCATGGGAAATGGAGCTAAGGTAGCCGCAGTTTCCGTGGGCACCTACGTCCTTTTTTTGCCTAATGGTTTAGAGTTGTATTTAAATAATTGCTATTATGTACCAACTCTTACCAAGAGTATTATCTCTATTTCCGTGTTAGACATGGAAGGTTTTTCATTTTGTATTAAAAACAATTGTTGTACTTTTTCGTTTAATGAAATGGTTTATGGCGAGGCCATTTCTATTGGAGGTATTTATGTTCTAGATATTGCAAAAGAGGTCTATCATCTAGAAAACAAGAAGCTCAAAACAGGTGAACCTAATCAATCATACCTTTGGTATTGTCGTTTAGGGCACATAAACGAATGACGCATAAAGAGACTTGTTTCATCTAAAGTAATCAAACCATTCGATTGCGAATCTTACGGTGTATGCGAATCTTGTCTTCTAGGCAAGATGACTCGTGCTCCTTTTACGGGAAAAGGGACACAAGCAAGTGAAGTATTAGGGCTTATACATACGGATGTATGCGGTCCAATGACTATCCAAGCTAGAGGTGGTTATCACTACTTCATTACTTTTACCGACGACTTGAGTAGATATGGATATGTCTACTTGATGAGGCATAAAAGTGATGCTTTTGAAAAATTCAAAGAATTTCAAAATGAAGTAGAAAACAAATTGAATAAAAAGATTAAAGCCCTACGATCCGATCGTGGTAGTGAATACTTGAACAATGAATTTGATTCACACCTAAAAGATTGTGGTATAGTATCACAATGGACTCCTTCTGGAACACCTCAATTAAATGGTGTGTCCGAAAGGAGAAATCGAACTTTATTAGATATGGTTCGATCTATGATGAGTCTGACAGAGCTTCATGATTATTTTTGGGGTTTTGCTATCTTATCTGCAATATTTTCACTAAATCGAAGCCCGACTAAAGCGGCAAACCAGACTCCATATGAGATATGGACAGGGAAAGTACCTTATTTGTCGTTTATGAGAATTTGGGGATGCGAGGCGTTTGTTAAGAATAAGTCTGACGATAAACTCGCACCCAAATCTGACAAATGTCTATTTGTAGGATATCCAAAGGAAACACGTGCTTATTACTTCTACAATAAACACGAGGAAAAAGTGTTTGTGTCTCGTGATGCAGTCTTTTTAGAAAATGATTTTATTTCTAAAAGACAGAGTGGGAGAAAATTTGAACTTGAAGAAGTCCAAGAGCCACAAACCGAAAAGGAATAAATTGCTAATTATTCTATGAAATGAAATTATTAATTTCTAAAAGACAAATGTCTATTATACATTTATTCTATGAAATTAAATTATTAATTATTACAAACCGGCGATACGAGATCGCAATAAAAACTACAATCAAACCGTTATTCCCTTACATTACGGGTAATAACGATTAAAAAATAACTAGGCCATACTAGGTACAAAATTTGCACTAATTATAAAATAAATGACATTCATTCATTCAACCATAAATAAAATAAATTGCTGCAAAATTCCTGCCAAAATCGCCCTAAACACATTCATGCTCATTGTAGCTTGATTTTACGGGATTTATTGATTTTTAACCATTAAAAATCAATATCAACATTTAAATCTCATTTAAATTCAAACTAATTAACTAAAATATTTTAGAACTCAAAATTAGTCCCTACTAATTTTCTTGGTTATTAGTTAGATCGATTTGATTTCATTTGCTAAATATAACGGTTTAAACATAACAATTATGAAATAAACCCAAAATAAAATATAAACATCATAAAAATTTTAAAACAAAAATTTTGTACATTCTGGAAAATTTCTAGGAACTCAAAAATAAAAAAAAAGTGCTCAAAATATTTAAATTAATTTTATAAACAAATAACTTTGTATTTAATGGTTTTATCAAATAAAAATCATTAAATATAGTAAAACAGTGAAACAAATTATGAACGTTCACCAAGATGATAAAAATCAGAATGTAAAATGTACTAAAAAATTTTATGACCAGAAAAGGACGTTTCATATTTATGAACATTATAATCTCATATTATCAACTTTTATCGTATAAAAATCAATAAACATGCAATACTTAATTAAAAGTCACGAAATTTTACATAAAATATTAAAGACAAGCATGTGAGATCATATTAAAATTTCATGGCTAGAATCAACATGCAACTAGTTTTAGTTAACTTTTAACTCATAAAATGCATGCTAACTCGGTTTAAAAGCCAAAAATCAAAATAAATAGGAAATTAATACCTAAAATCACGAAATTTGACCACAAAATTTTTTAAGTGAGTAGGCATACATGCACAAAAAAATTTCGTTAGAATAATAATTTAACTCAAATTTTTTGATTTATTAGTTATCTTATAACTTTAATAAAAATTGTCCAAAATGAATATGCATGCTACAAGCTAGCTATGATACCACATGAAAGTCCATAGACCTTAATTAGACTCCTCTTATTAGTTACTAAATTACTTGTTAATTTAGTATTTAATGATCTATGTAACATGCATGCAAATATAAAGACATTTATATAAAAGAAGAAATTTTCTCACATTGAAATGGAAATTAAATGGGCACAATAAGAACTCCTTCTTGTTGTTCTTGAGCTATAAATATAGATGAACAAGAGCAATCTCCAAATTAGAAGACCTCTTTCAAGTTGCACCAAGATGATACCAAATAATCTATTCTTATTATTAACTAGATAATAAGATAGATATTATGCTACTAATATTAGTATATATTACTACACTAGTAATACTTAGTAAATATTAGTATTATGAGAGTTTAGTGAGAAGATGAGTTTTTGAGAGATGTATGAGAAAATAAGCAAGAATGAAAATATGAAATGAACAACCATATTGTCCTTTTATAGGCAATATGGCCGGTCATGGTAAGCCTCATAAGGGACTTATTTTGCTTATTTTAATTCACATGTAAAGTGGTAGAGTGTAGTGTTGAATGAAATGATTTTAGGTTACTATTCATGTCATAATCACATTTGACTTGTGAGCATGAACAAAAGCAACCATCATCACCTCACCACTATATACTTGACCGGCCATGTGAGGCCTTATTTGGTCTATTTTGATTTTTTTATATTTGTCCCACAAATACTTATTTATCATATGCTTAATTATCTTGTATAATTAAGTGTTAATTTGATCATATAACAATTATATGACACAAATAAATAAATAATATGTACTTAACATTTTAAGTGATATTTTACCATTATATCAATATATAATGGGTCCCACAATGCTTGGTTAATTTATTTTACAACTCCTTGTAAAAATAATTAACTAATTACCTCTATCTCAAAACCTCAACTAATTTAGTAATTTAATGATTAATTACTAAGTTAAATCTTATTTAATCATATTAAATAAGATACAAAATTATTAGTTAATTATCGCATAATTGAAAAATAAACTTAATCGAATTTGAGTTCTTAACTCAATTTCTAACAATTAACTCTCGTACATATTACTAATAATTAGTTAATATTTGGATTTCATCCTATAGGTGTGATCGAAAGGGATCAGTTGATCACCCCCGTCATACGACAATAACGTCAAACTCTAGTCAGCCAACCGTTATTGATTTACGTTAATCAACTGACTAATCATATATATATATAGTCAATAAATATCTCAATTATATTCCTTAATGAGATTTATTATGTGGCGCACTATTCTGGAGGACACCTACTCCAACATACTCATGTTAACGCCAAGGGCTTTCACTATTTGAGGAAATGGACAAGGAACCGACCTTACTCATGTTGGGCACGGTCCCCTCCACCGACCTTGGGTTTGATTGCTTGGTATGACAACCCACCCTTTTAAGCCAAATCCCTTTTAAATGCACTCAGCATACCGTTACTCTGCCTGTTTAAAAATGTATAACCATATGTGATCACCCTTTTGTAAATCATGACAAATTTTCAAAATCAAAATCCTCTTTAAAGCTGTAAAACATTTTCAAAGATGGCCTAAAGTAGCGCGAAATGAGTCGAAACTCTGTCCGAGTGTCTAGTCAAAATAATTTTTCCACTTCGAGTCAACACTCCTACAACCACACTACGGTTGTCTAGGACAAACATTTCCAAACCAGTCATTTTCAAAACTCACTAAAACACAGAACCACATTCCCACTTCACAAGTCGAGTCTTTTCGAGTAAGTGTGCCAGATTGGTCGATGGTGTTCTGATTCGTCGTCAATCTCTTGCTCAGTTTCCAAAATGTCAGGAGCTAGTCAAGAAAATATTTATGCAACAAGTCAAACCAAGCTTATGCTCGTCTCAACGCCATTGAAGGCGGAATTGTTGCCATAGAAGGCAGGCTTCCTCCTGCAGACATTCCTGATGCTAGTGTGCATTATAACATTCCACCCTCTGCGGAACAATCAGAAGTCAATACCCCACCAGTTCTTACTGGAGCGGAAAAGCGACTCCAATACTTGGAAGAGCAAATAATGTACCTCAAGGGAGATGACATCTATAGGGAGAACAATTGCAAATATTAAGTGGTGAGTACTTAGTTACCAATTAAATTCAAAATGACTGACATCCCAAAATTCAAGGGACATGAAAACCCTTTGAATCGCATCCGCACTTTCAAGGATTACATGTCTATCAAACGCATCACACCCGAGATGTTCCTAAGGATCTTTCCTTCATCTCTCGACACCATTCCTAAGAAGTGGTTCTATTCCCTAGAACACAAGAAGATCGCAACATGGGATGATGCCGCAATCGAGTTCGCCAAGCAATATGCAGACAATGCTGGAATCCAAGTCAACATGCGTACTCTAGAGGTTCTTACCCAAAATGAGAAAGGAGGTTTCACCGACTTCCTAAATAGGTGGAGGAAGACTAGCACACAACTTGTCGAGCGTCCAGATGAAGCCACTCTTATGGAAAGGTTCGTGAACAACTTGAGACCTGTTTATGCAAACCACCTGAGATATTAGAACAAAAAGTCTTTCAAAGACTTAATTGTGCTAGGAACAAGAATTGAATACGACATCTGAAGCGGCTACTTGTCTTCACTATATTAACCTTTGTAATAGGATCATCGTAGTTCTTTTATAGTTTCAAACAAGACTGAATAAATGAGCACATGTCTTTTTGTTAGTCACTTATTCTATATTTTTACACTTAACTAGTGGAATAGACTTGAAATACTTTAGGTCGTATCTCTTTAGTGTAGATCACTCGACCTCTTAGAATAAGCCTGAACGAGGGCTTGCATCTACCACCTTTTCCATATCCTGTGGTGTGAAAATTCCTTGATCGCTGTGTCTCTAGGTGACCTTTAGGTTTGGAGACCCCATCTTTCTACTCGATTCGTCAGATCCTATATGACTACCAGAAATCGCATCCTATGCCAAACATTTTGATACCCCTACCGAAAAATCAAAACATTTATTTACTGCAATCGTGCCTAAACTCTCACACATTCAAACCAAACTAAAAAAAACAAAAAAAAAAACAAATCCCAACAACCCCAAATCAAAAGTCTCAAATATCTAAAAATTCACGAGACAAAGACAAACAAAAGTCAAATAAATCCAAACCCACAAAAACAGTCCAACAACGACTTCAAGCCAAAAACAGTCCAACGACGACTTTAAACACCAAAAAACAACCCAACAAAAGTCTCGGGCATTTTCAAAAATGCACAAGACAAAAAGAAAATATCTCCAAAAAAAAACAAAAAAACAAAAAACAAAACCTCTTAAGTAGTCATCTTTTCACAAATTTTAGACGAATCGACTCACAGTTACATTGTCTCCAAGCCTTTTGGGACGATCCTTTCATTCATCTAAGTGAGTGAGAGAGATTACACAGATCTCCAGTGTCTTCTAGCACCATAGAACCTCCCACTCCATTCCGTCTCTTATCACCCACGTTTAGCATCTATGAATTCGACAGATGTACACTAGGCTTATAAGGTCACAAAAGTATTTTGTTTCTATAGTATTAGTTTCGCGTAATTTGCCGAGCTTGTTACTGTAAAAAGGGCATAACTCATCCAAACTCTCAAGAACAAAAAAAGTAACTTGCCTCGCGTAGCCCATGTGTTGCTCGTGCGACACAAAATACAACCGGCCCTTGGCCAGATAAGAGTAAACGTCACTAAGTTCTTGCATTTTGACATTTGGATATCCCCATGTCAATTAAATCCTCAGCTTCTCACCTTAGCGAGCATGAGCATGTGCCAAGACAACTTAGACAATGATATCAACCTTGGATTTCCTAATCCTCTTCGGGTTCGAGACACAAGTCGACATTACCGCCAAATGAGCACACTTATTCAGGTGGCTCATTTCTTTCCACATTTTCAAAACGTATACATTTCTTTTACAAAAGCGCGTTTTTCAAATCTTTCGTTTTGCGTCAGTTTAGGCCACCAACGTGCAAACATGTAATTTGTGTGATTTTATGTCATGTCATTTTTGGCAGCATGACGGCAAAACCGTCGTCTACCAAACCTGTTTTGTTTATAAAATAACCTGCAGGGATAGAAAACACTCAGCAACAGAAACACTAAGCCCATCAAATACAACCAAAAGAGGCATGTACATCAAACTGGGGGCTCTCGCCCAAGACAGAGTTAAAATCCAAAATCTGGGGGCTCTTGCCCAAAACAAAAACTCAGAAACTGGGGGCACTCACCCAACCAAAGCCAAAGCCAAAACAAAAAGCCAAAGCCAAAGCCAAAGCAAAAGCCAAATCCAAATCTAAAATCCCGAAAACAAATCCAAATTCACAATCCAAAACAAATTCCAAAATCCAAAGCTGGGGGCTCTCGCCCGAGACAAAATCCAAAAATGTGCATAAACAAACCAAAATGTACAAACCAACAGCAAAACCGCAAAAGACAACCAATCCTCATAACCAAGCCCAGCTAGAATCTCGAGAGCGACAATCTCAGTGTCTCTGCTCTCTAGCTCCCTAAAAAAACAAGCTATTTCCCTCCGAGACTCTGCTAGCTTGCCCTCCAAGACGCTCTACAAAGAAATCACTTCTCTTCAAAATGAACAAGGAACGAGAGGTTCATACCTGTCCATCCCGGCCACCTTCGAGTGTCTCAAGGGCTGTAGCCCTCAGCCAATATGCCACCCTCCATAACAATAAGTGCCGAGACAGTGCCACATGCATTCCTATGCAATAGCCAAAATTGCAAAAATTATACTCCAACACCTTAGGGTAAGCTGGGCGCTTGACACCTTCCACCTCCATCTCCTACAGACATCGTAAGAAGAACCATGGCTCTTATATCCCTCACCTCTCGTCATTTCAAGCAATCCCCAGCGGTTTCATCACGTCAAGCAATCCAGCGGTTTTAGCATTTCAAGCAATCCAGCGGTTTCAGCACGTCAAGCAATCCCCAGCGGTTTCAGCACTTCAAGAAACCTCAAGTGATTTCGGCAACGTCAAGAAATCCTCAACGGTTTCAAACGTCAAGCAACTTCAAACAATTTCAGCAAAGTCAAGCAATCCTCAGCGATTTCAAGCAACGTCAAGAAATGTTTCAAGCAATTTCAAGGAACCCCGACGGAGTTGCAGCTCTTGCTGCGCCCCCTCCCCAACAGAGCTCTACTTAGGAGTTTGGTTATTACAAGTTTGTTGCTTGTGGACCCAAATTCTTTTCAATATATATCTTTCTCCACCGAGAGTTTGCCTGAAGACAGACGCAGGAAGATTCTCACAACATGCCCCTTCAATGGCGGGAAGATTCTCACATACAACGGCTGGTGAGCTTCATCACGCGCCCACTCAATGGCTGGCGAGCCTCATTACGTATACCCTTTCCGCAACAGAATTCTACATCAACATTTATTTCCCTAGCAAGAGTCCGCCTGAAGACAGACACATGCAAATTCTCGCGTACGCTCTATTCCAACCAGAGTCCGCCTGAAGACAGACGCAGGAAGATTTTCACAATGTGCCCTTACAACGGCTGGCGAACCTCACTACGCACCTCTTTCAGCATCTGGCGAGCTTTACCACGCACTCTTTCACCGGCTGGCGAGCCTCATTACGCACCTTATCCCCAACGGATGGCGAGCTTCATCACACCCCCTTTGAACGGTTGGCAAGCTTCATCCCGCACCCTTTCAACAGCAGGCGAGCTTCATCACGCGCCCTTTCAACGGCTGACGAGCTTCATTACGCACCCTACTCAGCGGCAAGCGAGTATCATTATGTATGCCTTTCAGACGGCTGGCGAGCCTTACATCGCAACCTCAGTCCAAGTAAGAAGATGCTCAGGTATGACTCCTTTTTATGACTGGCGAGCTTTCGTACGTAGTCTAATGGACTTTAAACGACCCTCCCCGACAGTCGACAGACTTTAAAATGTTCTCGACGACAGGTTCTTGTTTCAGACCCCTTGAACCGCCTCGCGTCGCCATAGTCGTCAGGTTGTAATCTTCGATTGACCTGATGGCTACTTTTTCCTTGTCCAAGCCTCAGTCAAAGTGGGGGCTTTGTAGATACCTCGAATCTACACCTTTAGCCAACCACCCAGTGATGATTGGGCCGCATGTTTGTTACAGCGAAATGTTGTATGACAGTTCGTAAGTTTACCGTCAAGTGATAGCTCAAACACTTCTGTCTACCCCTTGATCGTCATCTACGTGCCGATACGGTTGTTTTGACAGTCATTAGAATTTATTTGGAGTTCGCGTCAAAAATCACTTCATTTTCTATAAACCGTCTTTTAAAACCATGTCGGAACGCTCGAAAATATTCCGGATATTTTAATGTTTCAAAACTTATATTTTTTGGTAAAATATATCCGTATTTTATTTAGAAAGCATTCGAAATGTACCACAATTCCATAATAGAAACGCGGAAATGTTTCTTTGAAAGTAGGAAACTGCTCGGGAAATGACACACCAGGAGCTGCGCCTCTTCCAAGAGTTGCAGTGTCTGCTGCGCCTCTTCCCCGGCTCATTTTACCTGTTTCCAAGATATTTTCTAGATTTCTTTACGTGTTCGAGATATTCCAAAACTCTTCGGATTTTTCCCTATATAAGGAGAGGTTCCTGCACACTTGTAAGGCATGCGAGTGTTCCGCCCCTTCTTTCTCTCTCTTTGCATTCTAGACCTTACTCTAAGCATTTTGACAACTACGTGCTTGATCAATCGACCACATAAGCTCAGATTGTTCTGGGTTCCCGTCACGTTATTGCATTGACCTACCAATTTGACCAACTCAACAATAATCAATCTTAATTAATCAATCGATCCTCTTACGATGGTACATTCCTTACATTCAAGTCGAGCTGCCGCTAAATCGTAACTTTAGTTCAAATCTTGTTTCGTCAACATGTAAGTCAGAGGGTATTTTAATCCCATCTTTTGTATTCTATTTTATTTATTTCTTCTAATGTAAGATTCATGTCAGATTTATGCTCAAACCTTTTCAAACCCTTTATTGGTTTTTATTATTTCTTAGAAATCTTCTTTCATCATAATTTCATATTTCGATAGTTTTTCTTGACTTGGATCCCTAATGATCATTATTAGTGGGTTTTTTTGTCATCTATCAAATTGTGTCTTTAGAGGTTAGATTTCTTCATGTCAAATCTCTAGATTCGTCTTTGATATAATTTGTGTAATTTAATCTATTAAATAACTTAAATTCGATTATAGATCATTAATAAATCGTAAATACACAAAAAAATACTAATTGATTGCGATTCTGGCTTCACAGCCATAATCCAACACAGGAACAGACGCACAGAGTGTTGCACCTCTTCCACAGGACGCACCTTCTGTTGTGCCTGTTCCGGGCAGGTTTCTGTCTTTGAGTTTCTTGAATCGCTCCGACGTAGCTTAATTGCCTAATTAATCAACTATTAACTCCTAATATCACCGTTAATGTTTCTTTAGATAATTATATTATTTTCTTTCTTTTCTTTAAGTCTTCCTTTTGGGTATATTTATGACATAGATCCCGTATTCGTTGTAATCAATTGTAATGTTTATTTTATAGTTCTATTTAATCATTGTATTGTATGATTCTTTTGATGATTTAATTGTGTTTTCACATGCAATCAATCTTAAATTTCAATTTGACACAATAGATTGCTGAACTACATGTTCACCAACATTGCCTAATTCACATGTTAGGATTAAAACGTGGAAGTTGCATTGCATGAATATAACCGACAACATATCGAGTACAAAAGAGTTTCCCTAATCATTTGTAGAGGCCGCTATCGAGGCAGGCAGGATTAGGTGTTCGATTAAAGAGCTTCCTAATACGTACCCTCACCCCTTACTCTAGATCTTTGTGAACATCCGTGATCATTGGCATCCACCAGAGTCATTCTAGACATAGAATGCTAAGGGTAACGAGTTCTTGGTGTTCATGTCATCACTTTGTGTCTTGATATGGCATAAAGTATTAGAACGGTTCCAACTTCCCACAAAGTTGGCGGCGACTCCAGAAATGCGTGTTTTCACGCTTGTCCCTCGTTTCTCCATCTGTGGTAATCCGTGTATCACAGTTTAGAAAGGATCGCGAATCTGTGTATCACAATTTCAGTGGCACTCAGCCGAGTGTAGTTTGATTAAGGATTTATTAAGAGTATTGAAACATAATTCCACTTTACGTTATTCTCAAAACCCTAAAACTCTCTCAAACTACTTAAGACAACCTTAATCATTCCGTGTCGGATCAGATCTCTCCTTGCTTTGTTGATTGTTTCGGTAAGTAATCCTACTATATGACTTTGTATGAATAATTGTAAACCCTAATTAAATTGGGGGAAAAGGAGAAGAGAATAGTATTAATTATATATAATTTTTGCATGATTAGGGGGAGACTTTATAGAAGAAGATTTCTGAGTAATTGCTTGTCTTCTTGCGGAATTTGCTAATAAGGTAGGGTTCCCGAACTCAGTATAGTTATGTTAAGTGATGTGATAAGATGTATTGTATATGTTATTTGATTGATTGATGATGGTGGTGATGAAATTCGAGAATGGAGTTTGGGTTGTTATTATGGTTACTATGTTGGTGATCCGTTGGGAGACGGCTTCTGTAACACTCGCAAATGTACCCTATTTGTATTTTACAAATATTATACGGATACTTTTCAGCGTAATTTTAGATTTAGTCTAGAACTTAGTTTCCCGTGTCTAATTTAACAATTCCGAGTTCGTATTCGGACTTTACTCAAAATTCCGTGTGAGTTACGCCTTAAGCCGCTTTTGGGCTTTTTCCATATTTTTCGACTCACCTTATACTCCCTTTAAACCCTAACTCCCTCATTCCTTTTCCACTTACTCCTTCTTCCTCACCAAACCCCCAAAACCCTAACCACCATTTTCTTTCTCAACTCAAGCTTCTCATAACACATCTATTCCTCACTCAAATATCCTTATTTTCATCTTAATCTTCCGCTCTCATCGTCCTCTACCTTGTGTGGTAATAAAATTACTGTCTTTCTCAAAGGTGAATTATATTCATCTTTTGTCGTCTTTGTATAGGTGGAGACCTTTAACACCCCGATAAGGATTACTACCTAGTGGAGGAAGACTTAGAAATCGATTGAAGACGCGTAAAGGTAACGGTGAAGGGTTACTCGATATCAATACGTGATTTTAATGTGTTTTGATGTTAGTAAATGTATTTGGAATAGGATGAGTATTCATAGAATTTGTGTTTGTTGATGATTTTTGATGTTTGTTGATGATGGTTGATGATTATTGATGTTTGTTGATGATGGTTGATGATGGTTGGTGATTGTTTTTAAGTGTTGATGAGTTTCGTGCGTTTTGTAGTCCGAGCCGGCCGGCCGGCCGCCGGTCCGCGGACCGGCTGGGAACGCGGCAGAAGTGACTTTGGTATTTTGTTGGTTTTTGGTGTTGTGTCATCCCCAACCGGCCAACCGGCTGCCGGTCCCCCTGACCTGCTGGGATCCCGCTATATTTTCAATTGTTTTCGTTTGGTGCTGAAGTGTCAGCCGGGTAGCCGGCGGCCGGTCCCTTGACCGGCTGGCACCCCCTGTGACTTCGTCTTCTATTCTTTTCCTATACTTTCATTTATAATAGTTTGCATGGTTTGTTTATCGTATAAATTTACGTAATAGCATTAAATATTCATGTTTAGAATATATGATATTCCATTCGCTTATATCACATGTTTTGTGACGGTTTTTGATATGTCCCCCTGTGAGTCGGTTTTACATATGTTATGATTTGAGCACTAATTGTTAAGTGCTATGAACTCTCATTCCCCGGCTATACCTCCTTGCTCGTTAGACTGGAATGTCGGAATGAGGAGATGTATCCCTAATGCTTGTATGCGTGTTTTAGTGGAGATATGACGACGTTGTTGGGAGGCGAACGCTATGCGTTGATCGACCCGGCCGTCAAATGTCGTATCTTTGCAAGGTGGTGTCATTGCATGTAGCGTACCTCTTTTTTATGATGCTTGTGCTCTTTCCGCCTCTTTCGTGAAGGTTGACCAAATTTGGGGTACTCGGCTTCTGTGTTTGACCGAGTCTTGGATGCGAAATGTTTATCGCATCTCGAATCGAAACATGTTTATTGCGAGAGTCTGGCCAGGTTTAGACTAGGACCGTATTAGTATCGTCGTCCTACCAGGAGGAATTGAGTCTACATATACGAAATGTTAATCGTGTATGAGTTCAGGGAAATGTTTATCCCGTGGATGCGTATTGATCATACTTGCTATGTATATGGTGCTAGTGCGTGTCATTAACCGTGAGAGATAATGTTACCTGATAAGTGAATATTCGTATGATTTTAACCCCCAATTTAGCTCGGTTTTGTATGTCATTTGTGCTTTGTTAAGCCATTTTATGAGCTAATATCGTCTTCTAGGCGAATTCCTATGTTCTAACATGTTTTGTAGGGAAAGTGACGTTTCTACGCCCTTTTTCTATATTTCCAAGCATTTGCCTAGAACCCGACGATTTGAAGAAGCAAGCTTGACCAAGTCAGAGGCATTTCAAGAAGGTTCACTGATTCAAAAGAAAGAAGAAGTAAAGACAGTTTCGCAGTTGTCAGAAGATCGATTAGTTAGGCGAAGAATTCATCATTTTTACATCAAACCCTATCAACAAACCCGAATCAAGAGTTCAAGGGGGACATTGAAAGTCAAGTCATATGCAAGGGGAGATGAAACAAAAGTCAAAACACCAAGAGTACAACTTACCCGATCGGGTAAGTGTGTACCCTGTAACAACCCGAAAAGTACCCTATTTTTCTAGTAAAAATATTTTTACGAATACTTTTCAGCCTGTTTAAATTTTAAAGTGGAATTTATTGTTTCCAGTTGAATTTTGAAATTTCGAGTTCGTATTTGGAATTTTCGAGAGATTCCATGAGAATCCCGTTTTTAAGTCAACTTTGACTTTCGTTGACTTTTCCCGACTCGCCTTGTAATTTTGAAGACCGAAATTTTATTTAAAAAAATAATATTTTTAATTTATTTTTATTAAGATTCATTTAGATTTATGATAATTTAATATAATTATTTTGAATTTATTTGGAATTAAAGAATAACTTTTACGGTTTAATCCCGAACATCATTTAACTATTCCCGAGTCATCTTAAATCCCGAAACAAACCCGAAACACGACTTTGGCATGAGTCACACGCTCATGTCATCTTTTTCCACTCACAATTAGATCTTTTAATTGTTTCGATTAAACTAATACAAATATCTAAGATATTTGTAGCTTTATCGATCCGTCCGTTTAAATTACGCAAATCGCTCAAAATCAGACCCGATTCCTCTCCTATCCACACGGATCCTCACCCTCTAATAGGACTAGATATTTGTCTTTCTTTTGATTACAATAACATAATATCTTGATATTTAATTTAATTAACTTAATATATAATTATATCTAATCAATTACCGTAATATAATTATTAAACCCGAGTCAATTCCGTAACAACAATTTCCAAACCCGACTCCATAATCCTTCTATATGTACACGGCCCATTCTCCACTTTACTCACTAACAACTTTTCATTTTACAATAAATCAAATTAAGATCTAATTAACACTTTCTTTAATCGTTCTTCATCGTTCTTCATAGTTCTTCGTCGTTCTTCGTCGTTCTTGAGCAAAATCATCATAAAACCTTCAGTTCTTATTCAAATCCGTCCTAACTTATATTTCTAGAATCTCCTCTTCGCTCTCCATCTTCAAGTACGGTTTATTTTCAATTCCGACAAAATCGTTTTCAACACTTTAATTATGGAAAATCAAGTTTTAATTCTAATAATATTATTCTTGTATTTTTATAAGGGAAGATTTTAAGACAAGTTGGGACTCGTATATTTTGGGTGAAGATTAGTAGACGGGTTTGTTCTTTACGTCTTATTTTGGTGCTACTTGAGTTTGCTTAGCTAAGTAACGATTCCGAGTTACTCGACGAATTAATGTTACATAGCCTTGTTTGTTTCTTTTGTTTTTGGTTCATCTTTTGTTTTTGTTCATGTTATTATGATTTATGGATTTTTAGTAGTAACATGATAAGTAGTATTATTTTTATGTTGTATGGAATTTTTAACATGTTAGTGTTCTTGATAAATTTAGATGATTTATTTATAACCATGATTTTTATATGGATGTTGGTTAAATTAGTTGTTAAAATGGTTGTTTGATAATTAAAACATGTTGGAAATAATTTGGTGGTGGTTGTTTTGGGAACCGTGTAAGTGGCCGTGTAAACCAGCCCAAACCAGGCCAGTTCAGGCCGGTTCAGGCCCGGTCCAGGCCTGTCTGGGTTGGTCCATGGTGGGTCCGTGAGTTGGCTTGGGAGTTGTGTCGATGTTTGATTGTTTTGTTGTTGTTTTGACGGGTTTTAAATATGTTAAGCATGCGGGAAATATTAAGAAACGGTTTTTTAGAATTTTAATCAAAACAGCCCAAACCAGGCCCGTGGGCCCAGTTCAGGTCCGGTTTGGTCTCGGCTCAAATCAGCCGTGGGTCCCTCTTTGGGACTTGTGACGGTTTTTGAGTTTAATGTTAATTTATCGTGTTTTGTAATATTTAGCAAGTGGGAAATTTTAATAAGTAAATTATTTAATTAAAAAGTTTTCATAATATTATTATTTCTCACATGTTAGAAATTATAATACGAGATTTTAGCTTAATTTGATAACATGAAAGTCAAGCGGGTTTTTGTATGAATTAATAATTCACATGTTAGAAATAGATTGAATAGATGAAATGAATTGATATGTCTTATGTTCAAGTCATATATGGTAAAGACTTTGTTTCTAGTGTGTTGGTTTGATTCAAAGGTTTGGTCAAACTAAGATCTAGTCTAGCCCCGTTTGCTGATGACCCGTCGCGGACGCGGGTCGGGGAGTTGTCTTCAGGTATAGTTTTATTTTAAGAAGAATGAATGAGCCTTAGTAGATATGAGGTGATATGATATTTGAATATCATTTATATGCAATTAGTCACATGATAGGATGTTTTTCCCGTGACTGTTTAATTATATGGTTGGTGTCGTGTTGACTAAGTACCCATAGAGAATTATGAGTATATGGCGTCTTGAACATTCTAATTCTAAATGAGTATCTTGGACCATGACATCGATAGGCCGTACTATCTTTAACGAGTATATGTTCACCACTGATAGCGTTTGTGTCACTGGCCTGGGCCTTTTGATACCAAGCCGGGGGCATGGCATCCTAAGAGTTCCGCTTTGGGAAGGGAGCCAGCTTAAGTACTAGCCATCTCTGCTTAGGGGGGCGCCTAGTAGAGTGTAACATGTACACGTTTAGTAAGCGACAGGGGGAATGGGTTAGCTGTTGGCGCAGGATGATCAGTAGTCTCGGGCTAGGTGTTTTCCTACCTTGTGGTTATTTTCGCCTCGAAGTTACAGTCGGAATATTGGCCGTCCTAGGAACTTATGCCTGTTTATAGAAGTATGTTCTTAGTTCATGTTTGTATGATTCTGATGAATCTATAGAAGGTGAGATGCAAGCGCGGCTAAGGTTGTGATAGAGTTTGGATTACTGGTGTTAACTGATTCACATGATATTTAGTTGATTAGGGTTTGAGTGTATCATGGCCATGTTAACGGTAACCTCTGAGATAGCATACCAGCTTCCCTACCTCGTATTATAGATTATTATCAGATTCACATGATAGCTTTCATATGATAGGTTATATGTTAGTTAATTGTTTCATACCATGAAAAGCATATCGTATATGTTAAGGTTTTGTATTTGCCATATACATTTCTTTTATGTTGTTCATGTTTTATTAAACTTGACATTTCGTGGCTGGGAGGACTCGGAGTTACTCCCCACTGACTGTGGCTTCCGTGTTTATATTTAATGCGGTCGAACAGGTGGTGATGCATACTTTGGGTACATTGCCGAGCTAGCGAGCGAAGTATTTACCTTGGACCTATATTCGGTTCTTAGGATTGTATATTATTATACACTCTTGTATTTCCGTATTTATACGGGAGATGTGTCTCCCGTTTTGGATAATTTTCATGTATAATATTATTTCCTTTTTTGTTATGAACCTTTTTATTTATGACACCTTCTTATGATGAATATATTTAATAATAGGTTCCGGTTTTAAAATATACCGATTTTCACTAAAGTGAACCTATTAGAAACGTATTCTCATCTTTTATTTATTTAAATTATTTTTTTTCTTTCCGCAAATTTGAGGGTGTCACAGTTGGTATCAGTGCATTTTTGCTTCCGACGCACGTTTGTGTACCCTTGTATAAATAACTTGACCTTAATAAAATAATGAACTTGTGAGATAGAAGGGTAAGATGGGTAGAGTAGGATTTATGTTGTAGTCTCTTTGTGCTTGCTAAATGATAAGTACTAATCTGTGTTTTATTTTGCAAGATGCCCCCGAGAATTGACAACACGATCTTAGCAGCTCTTACGGTTATTATTCAGAATCAGCAAAATCAGCAAAATCAACAAGCAAATCCTATTCCTAATCCTATTCCCGACCGAGAGAGACACGGAAGTTGTTCATGGGTTGCTTCTCAACTATCTAGGAGCCAAGCCAAAACCTACGGTGGTGAGGTAGATCCCATTCAGCTTTCGGGGTGGTTACGTGAAATGGAGAAAAACTTTTCTCTGTATGATGTCCTTGAAGAGGATAAGGTCCGTCTTGCTTCCCACTTCTTAGTGAAGGAAGCGGATCAGTGGTGGACTCTTTCTGGTCCTACTGCTAAGTTGGAGCCTAATTTTGGTTGGACCCGTTTCCGTGAACTATTGGAGGCGAGGTTCTACCCGTATGAGTTGAGGCAACAGAAGCTGAAAGAGTTCATGGACTTTAAACAGGGAGTTCTTTCTGTTCAAGAGTTCACAACCAAGTTCAATGAGTTGGCTCATTATGCCACTCGGCTTATTTCGAGGGAGGAAGATAAGGCTTTCTTTTACTTGGGGAAGCTTTCTCCCCAGGTGAAGGGAAAGATTTGTAGGGGTTCTACTTCTTTTGTCTCGATTTACAATGATGCCCTATGGGCAGAGAGTTCTATTCGGGAGATTGCCGAAGAGGCCCGTACTTCGTTTGTAGCTCCTAATGCCTTTGGCAAGAGACCTCTATATCCTACTTCCCGACCTTCCTTTTCTCCTTCTTTTCCAAACAAGAGGAGGAACTTTCAGAGTGGACAGGCAAATCCGACAAACCGTCCATTTGTCCCGAGCAACAACAACGATCCTAAGGGTCGTACCTGTTTTGCGTGCAAGATGCCTATGCATCCAGGTGTTGGCTGTTTCAACAAGCCAATTGTATGCTTTACTTGTCTGAAACCGGGACACAAGTCATTTGTATGTCCTGATAGGAAGATGATAGCTTCTACACCAGCTACATCTGGGAGACCGAAGGGTCGAATTTTCGTCATGAGCCGCGCTGAGGCCGATGCTCAACCAGACCTGGTGACTGGTATGTTTCAATTTATGAAATCCGTGTTTAATTTTATTAGATACGGGAGCTTCTTTGTCCTTAATTTTGATGAGACTATCCGATAATTTGCTTCTCAAAGCTTCAATTGGAGAAAGTACTCCTATATCTTTACCGTCCAGAGATGTGTTTTCATGCTCGTATCTTCTTTCTTACTCGGATAGCTTCATAATTCTTCTATCTGCTTAGTCTCTTCCTCAACCTCGTTTTCTTTTTCGCCTTCGCCTTTTTCATCTTATCGTAGTCTTTAGTGACGCTTCCTAATGTTCCTTTTATCATATTCTTTTATCCCTACTCTCTTGAGAGGTAGTTTTTTTTCTTTTAGCTATCGTAACGGTTAGTAAATGTGTTTGAAGGAGTTTCGAATATGGTACCTAACCATTCTATAAAGCTAGTTTCATGTTCAGAAGATTATAAGGATTTGAGGATAAACTTAGGATGATACTCTCCTAGTGGTTTTAGACTATGAAAGCTTAATGTTGCAATATCGTTTTGAGGATCGAAATAATCATAATGATAGTTGGTAGTTGTGGTTAAGAATTTTAGTGATTCTTTAAGTATTACTTGGGAAATTATGGTCTTTAAATGTTGGACCCTAATGGGAATAATTACCTTGTGGAATTTTGGATTTTGATGATCAAACTTGAGGAATTTTGTTATAAGCAAAAAAAAAAAAAAAAAACCGATGTATTGAGAGTTTGGAAGAGATAAATAAATTGATTTACGGTTGCATTGCCCTATGTTTGGCAAAAGTTAAGTGAAATGAGATTTGTGTGACTAATCTCTTTGAGTTTTTGTGATTCAACCTTTGAGGATGAGAAAGTTCAGTGTTAATAATTTAGGGAAATGAATTTTTGGAATAAATTAGATCAAAGGATTTCATAGTAAACTCTTTTACCTTGTGGTTGTTAGCGGTCTTGTTTCCCTAATTATAAATATTTTGATGGTGGTTTCCAATAAGAGTTTTAATGGAGCTAAGAAGACTAGAGTTAGTAATGAATCTTTCATGGGTTGTTAGTTATGGAGTTTACCGTACCGATGGATCTTAGAAGATTCTAATTGAATTTGAATAATTGGGAGTTGTTACTCAATGGGTCATGCTTATGAAATATTTGGTAGGAATCCGATGATGGAAAATGTTGAGGATTTATTGCACTCTCTTGAGGACTAGATTGATCGACATTTGAATTTTCATAGATGGAAGATAGTATTGTGGTTCATTCCTTCTTTCTTCTTTCTTTCTATTCGATTTATTCTTTCGAATATTCCGTTCCTTCTATCGAATATCATCTTTTATAAATAAATTATTAGAAGCTTTAGTTAGAAATTTTAGACATAGATAGTAGAGTTATTACCTTTACTATAAAAATTTTTGAACTAAAAGCTTTTGGAAATATTTTTATGATTTCAAGTATTTTACCGTCAAGGAGTGTTGAGACTTGTTATTGGAGACGTTCGATAACTAGTTTTTCTCATTTATTGATGCGAAAATGTATCTTTTCAAGTCTTTAACTTGGGACGTCGATGTTCTTAGCAGCCGACGAGAACCTTCCGTTCCAGTAATAAGACCCTGTATTTTTATTACAAATATATTTCTAAAGTTTTGAAATAGACCTACATATATGTTACGTTCCTTCTTCTAAGTTTCGAGGACGAAACTTTTTAAAAGGAGGGGTGATTGTAACAACCCGAAAAGTACCCTATTTTTCTAGTAAAAATATTTTACGGATACTTTTCAGCAAAGTTAAGTTTTAAAATAGAATTTATTGTTTCGAGTCGTATTTGGAAATCCCGAGTTCGTATTTGGAATTTCTGCGAGATTTCATGAGAATCCCGTTTTAAAGTCATCTTTGACTTTTCTTGACTTTTAAGTCGTCTTTGACTTTTCTTGACTTTTTAAGTCGTCATTGACTTTTCTTGACTTTTTAAGTCGTCATTGACTTTTCTTGACTTTTAAGTCGTCATTAACTTTTCTTTACTTTTAAGTCATCATTGACTTTTCTTGACTTTTAAGTCAACTTTGACTTTCGTTGACTTTTGCCGACTCGCCTCGTAATTTTAAAGACCGAAATTATATTTGAAAAATAATGAATTTAATTTATTTTTATTAAGATTTATTTGGATTTATCATAATTTCCATATACACTTCACTTTTGCCTTTCCTCGGACTTAAAGCCTACGTTCCGTTTTACATCCCGCACATCATTTCATCACTTCTTCTCCCGAGTCCTCCTTACCTTAAATCCCGAAACAAACCCGAAACCCGACTTTGGCATGAGTCACACGCACATGTCATCTTTTTCCACTCACAATTAGATCTTTTGGATTGTTTCGATTAAACTAATACAAATATCTAAGATATTTATAGCTTTATCGATCCGTCCGATTAAATTACGCAAATCGCTCAAAATCAGACCCGTTTTCTCTCCTATCCTCACGGCACTCCCTCCTCTAATAGGACAAGATATTTGTCTTTCTTTTGATTACAATAACATAATATCTTGATATTTAAATTTAATTAACTTACTATATAATCATATCTAATCACTTACCGTACTCTAATTATTACCCCTGTCAATTCCGTAACAACAATTTCAAAACCCGACTCATTAATCCTTCTATATGTACCGGCCCAACCACCCATCATTACTCACCAACAACCTTTTCATTTTACAACAAATCAACTTAAGATCTAATTAATCGTTCTTCATCGTTCTTGAGCGTTCTTCGTCGTTCTTCATCCGTTCTTCGTCGTTCTTGAGCAAAATCATCATAAAACCTTCATTTCTTAATTAAATCCTTCCTAACTTATATTTCTAGAATCTCCTCTTCGCTCTCCATCTTCAAGTACGGTTTATTTTCAATTCCGTCAAAATCGTTTTCAACACTTTAATTATGGAAAATCAAGTTTTAATTCTAATAATGTTTTTTCTTGTCATTTCTTATAGGGGAAGATTTTGAAGACGAGTTTGGTGACTCGTATATATTAGGGGAAGATTAGAAGACGGGTTTCTTAGTTTATACTTCTTATTTTGGTGCTAATTGATTTTTGCTAGCTAAGGTAACGATTCCGAGTTACTCGACGATTTAATGTTACATAGCCTTTGTTTCTTTTGCTTTTGGTTCATCTTTTGTTTTTGTTCATGTTAGTGTTATTTATGGATTTTTGGTAGTAACATGATAAGTAGTCATTTTTATTATGTTGTATGAATTTATGACATGTTTAGTCTTCTGCACATATTTTTATGATTTGTTCATAATCATGATTTTTGTATGGATGGTTGTTAAAATGGTTGTTTGATAATTAAAACATGTTGGAATTTATTTGGTGTTTGTTGTTGATTGAACCGTGTAAGAAGGCTGGCCAAACCAGCCCCAAACCAGGCCGGTTCAGGCCGGTTCAGGCCCGGTCCAGCGCGGTCTGGATTGGTCCGGATTTGGTCCGTTGGTTTTGTGTCGATGTTTGATTGTTTTGTTGTTGTTTTGACGGGTTTTAAATATGTTAAGCATGCGGGAAATATTAAGAAACGGTTTTAAAAATGTTGAACCAAAACAGCCCAAATTGGGCCGGTTTATTTTTGGCCCAAATCAGCCCATGAGTCACCTTGTTGGACTTGTGACGGTTTTTGAGTTTAGTGTTAATTTATCGTGTTTTGTAATATTTAGCAAGTGGGAAATGTTAATAAGTTAAATATTTAATTAAAAAGATTTTCCATAAAATTATTGTTTCTCACATGTTAGAAATTATAATACGAGATTATGGTTTAATTAGATGTCCTTTAAGTCAAACGGGTTTTAGTAAGATTTAATAATTCACATGTTAGAAGTTTTAATAAAATAACCTGTAATGAATATGATGATTGTTATGTTAAGTCTATATGGTAAAGACTCTGTTTCTACCCGGTTTGATCAAACGAGTTTGGTCAAACTAAGATCTAGTCAGCCCCGTTTTGACTGATGACCCGTCGCGGGACTCGGGTCGGGGATTTGTCTTCAAGTAAGGTTGTATTTAATTAATGAATTAGACTTAGTAGATATGAGGCGATATGATATTTGAATATGATTTATATGCAATTAGTCACATGATAGGAAGTTTTTCCCGTGACTGTTTGATTATATGGTTGGTGTCGTGTTGACTAAGTACCCATAGAGAATTATGAGTATATGGAGTCTTGACCATTCTAATTCTAAATGAGTATCTTGGACCATGACATCGATAGGCCTTACTATCTTTAACGAGCATATGGAGTTTACTGCTTGATAGCTTTTGTGTCCCGGCTTGGTGGGTTTATATCCAAGTCGGGGCATGGCATCCTAAGAGTTCCGCTTTGGGAAGGGAGCCAGCTTAAGTACTAGCCATCTATGCTTAGGGGGTCGCCTAGTAGAGTTTCTCATAGACGGTTATGTCATGGGACGGGGAATGGAATAGCTGTTGTCGCTAGGTCTGATCAGTCTAGGACTAGGATGTTTTCCTACCTTGTGGTATAGCCTCGAGTTACAGAAGTCGACTATTGACTGGACTAAGAACTTATGCCTATTTCTAGACGTATTGGTCTTTCATGTTTGATGATTCTATGAATCTTAGAAGGTGAGATGCAAGCCGGCTAAGGTTGATAGAGTGTGGATTACCGGTTGTTAACTGATTCACATGATATTATGTTTGATTAGGGTTTGAGTGTATCATGGCCATGTTAACGGTAACCTCTGAGCTAGCATACCAGCTTCCCTACCTCGTATTATAGATTATTATCAGATTCACATGATAGCTTTCATATGCTAGGTTATATGTTAGTTATTTGTTTCATAACATGAAAAGCATATCGTATATGTTAAGTTTTGTATTTTTCCATATACATCTCTTTTATGTTATTCATGTTTTATTAAACTCGACATTTCGTGGCTGGGAGAACTCGGAGTTACTCCCCACTGACTGTGGCTTCCGTGTTTAGATTTAATGCGGTTGGCAGGTTTGTGATGCATACTTGGGTACATTGACGAGCTAGCTAGCGAAGTATTTACCTTGGACCTATATTCGGTTCTTAGGATTGTATATTATTATACACTCTTTTATTTCCGTATTTATACGGGAGATATGTCTCCCGTTTTGAATATGTATTCTGTATAATATTATTTCCTTTTTGTTGAACCTTTTTATTTAAGACACCTTCGTTATGTATTCTCATCTTTTATTTAGTTAAATTATATATTTTTTTTTCTTTCCGCAAATTTGAGGGTGTCACAAACCCTCTGATTCCTTCTGCCAATTTCCTAGTGAGTGGGATCCCCAGGCGGTTACCCGGTAGCCGGTGGACCGGCTGGGAGCCCATTGTTGCTTGTTGTTTGATTTCCGCGCAAGCCAAGGATGAGGAAGGGGGTGCCAGCCGGTGACCCGTCTACCGATCGATTGGCAGGTAACCACACTTGTTGCTGTTGTTGCGCGCGGAGTGGAGAAGAGACCAGAAGTTGCTGCGCTACTTGTGGTCGATTGTGGAGACGGAGTGACAGATTTGTGGTGGAGCGGTGCAAATTGAAGTAGCACGAACCCCTTGGTGATGCACGATGGTGGTCGTATCGTTGGTGTTGTAGTGTGATGCTTGGTGTTGTTGCTTTCTCTTGATTTGATGTCAGAATCGAGTCAAACCAATTGAGGGCTGATAAATGAAGGAGGAAGAGTAGTGGTGCAGGGAGGAGCTTGGTGGTGGCACGAAGGTGGTGATTCGGGAAGAGCTGGCTCAATTCCTAGCATTCAGTTGCTCAAAGCAGTGATGCTTCTAGTCGGCTTCGATTCCGGCGCGAGATTGAAGGTGGGGATATTGAGGTCATTTGAAATTCATGACGATGGAGTCTATGATTATATAATGGAAAATATGTTGATGATGAGGACGATGGAGATGAAGACAATGGATTGTGAGTGAGTGAGTGAATTGAATACTTGGTTTCCTGGGTAAAGGGAGTAGTGGGGTAGATGGTTGACTTTGGTCAAGGTCAAACATGACCAAGTTTCCATACCTCCAATTGATCCAACATTTGATTCGTCCAATTTCGCTTTGACCCGTCTCACATCCCTGTCTCACTACTACAAATACAGGCAATAACAACGCCCCATCAATAACGCATACTCACAAAAATAAAGAAAAACCGTTGTGGAATGGATAATTATTTTTCCGCGGAATTTTATTAAACCTAATAACAACGGTATTAGTTTTTCGAACGTTGTTATTAGTTTTAACAAAGGCGTGAACTAAAATAACCGTTGTAAATAAATTTACTAATAACAACAGTTTATTCTATATCCGTTGTTATTAATTCAGCGCAAAATAAGGAAAAGTAATAACAACGGGTATGAAAAACCCGTTGTTATAATGTGTTATTAATTTGGCGCAAAATTTGGCTTAAATTAATAACAACGGATATGATTTTGTTGTACGTTGTTGTTAGTTGTAACAACGGATATAACTTTGTTAACCGTTGTAAATAAGTAAACTAATAACAACGGTTACAATGAATAATAACCGTTGTCAATACTTTTTAATAAAGATGAAAAAAACACACAACACTAATAATATTGTACTGCAACACAAAAACACAAACACAAAGCGATTATACTGCATCACAAAAACCACAAACACTAATAATTTATTGATTTTCTGATCGTCTCTTTGTCATCATCTCCGTCTGCTATTTCTTATTAATCAGGTATTCTAATAATTTTTCTTTATTGATTTCCTGAATTTTGTTTGTTTGTGAATTAGTTGCCTTATACATTGCATTTTCTGAATTAGTTGGCTTATTATTGAATTAGTTTTAATTAGTTGGATTTTCTGAATTACTTGGCTTATTATATATACTACGAATGTAGATAAATGACTCCCACTTGGATGAATGCTGCGAATATGAGTGACCCAAACTATAAGGATGGTTTAGCTGAATTTTATGAAGTCGTTGCGAACAATTTAAATGGTTCTTCTAGTATTCCATGCCCTTGTGAAAGATGTGGTAACATTAGGTATATAGCTATTCCGGACGTTAAAATTCACCTAGAAAAGTATAGTTTTAGTCGATCCTATACCCGTTGGATTTTTCATGGGGAATCATTAGAGGAAGAGAATAATTTTGAAGAAGATGATCTTGAGGTATACGAAGGATAACTAATGATCCCGAGTTTGCCGAGTATGTTGAGCTGGAAGCAGACGAGTTGAATGTTGGGTTTACAGATAATGCAGAAAAAGATGTTGAATCAAATGCTTTTGAAGATGAAAACATTAATTTGGATGACCTTGACAACATGTATGAGAAGTTGTGTGAGTCTGAAGCGCCTCTGTACCCTGGTTGTAAGTACATAAAGATGTCGCCTGTGGTGAAGTTGTATAATATCAAGGGGGCAAATGGGGTTAGTGACACGTGTTTCACTAGTTTATTAGCCTTGATAAACGTCATGCTTCCAGATGGTAATGTTCTTCCCGTTAAGACATATGAGGCTAAAAAACTAATTAGAGGGGTGGGTATGAAATATGAGAAAATACATGCATGTCCAAATAATTGCGTATTGTATCGAAAATTATATCAAAACTTAACCAATTGTCCGGTTTGTTTTGAGTGGCGTTATAAGGATAAGGAAGGGATCCCGGCTAAGGTGTTATGGTATTTTCCAGTGATACCAAGATTCATAAGGATGTTTGCGAATAGCAGTGATTCAAAAATGTTAACTTGGCATGAAACTGGAAGAATAAATGATGGGAAGCTAAGACACCCGGCAGATGGTATGCAATGGAAATCGTTCGACGCTAAGTATCCTGAGTTCGGCATTGAACCTAGAAACTTATGAAAGTCCTAGACCTTTAATTAGACTCCTTTAATAATTCATTAAATTACATTAACTTAATGATTTAGGATCTAGTTATCATGCATGCAAATATAAAAGCATAAATATAAAGATAAGATGAAATTTTCTTACATTGGAAAATTTCGGCAAAATGGGCACAATAAGAAACTCTTTTCTTATTGTTCTTGAGCATGAAAATAATGGATGATCCTTCATAAAACAACCTCCAAAGTAGAAGGCCTCCTTCTTGTTGCACCCAAGAATCAACCCAAAAACACTATATTTATTAACTAGATAAATATAGCATTGTCCCTTCAAAGATACTAGTAATATCACTACATTAGTAATATATGAAGTATATTATATTTGTGTGAGTTTCTTGAGAGAGGTTGAGAGAAGAATGCATGTAAGAATTTGATAATAAAAGTTGAGCAACACTTGCTCTCTCTTAACTACATCAAACCGGCCAAAGGCCTTCTTATGGGCAAATATTTTGCTCATAATTTATTCCACATGCATTAGCTAGTGTATGGTAGTGTATGTAATAATCAAAGCAATTTGGACAAGTTACATCATTAGGTGGAGTGTAGAAATATGAGAGAATAATCATCATTTGTCTCCACTACTACTAGACCGTCCACCATGTGTATGAAATGGTCCATTTTGACTTTTGATATTTGTCTCACAAATACTTATTTATCAAATGCTTAATTATCTTATGTAATCAAGTATTAATTTGATCATATAACAATTATATGATTCAAATTAATAAATAATATAAACTCTACTTTTAAGTGATATTTTACCATTATATCAATATATAATGGGTCCCACAATGCCCAGTTAATTTATTTTACAACTCCTTATAAATATAATTAACTAATTACCTCTACCTCAAAATATATGCATAACCTCAACTAATTTAATGAATTAACGATTAATCATTAAATTAAATCTTATTTAATCGTATTAAAATAAGACTTAAAATTTATTCAGTCAGTTATCGTATAATTGACTAATAAACTTAAGTGGAATGAGTTCCTAACTCAATTTCCAATAAACAACTCTCGTAACTAAACGTACATATCAAATATATGTAATGCCCTAATTAAACTGTATCGTATACAAATAATTAGTATTCTATTTGGGTCTCATCCTATAGGTGTGACCTAAAGGGATCAGTTGATTACCGCCGTCATACGACAATAACGTCAAACTCTAGTCAGCCAAGCGTTACCGATTTACGTTAATCAACTGACGTGGAGTATCAAAATATACTAATCATGCCACGTATATTCCAAATGATATTTATTATATAAATGCACTATTGTGGAGGACACTTACTCCAACAATCTCCCACTTGTCCGATACAAGTTGTGCATGTAGCAACACTATTGCGGAGGACTCCTCCTCCTACAATTTCTCCCACTTGTCTCGACAAGTTGTGTGCTACCGATTCTCTTGTATCTTTTGCGTCACATCCTCCCACTCATTGCAAGGTGTCTTACAGGTCGCTCTTGCAATTGAAATTATAAATAGAGTGGTTTTCTCGATCTGGGAGAGTAACTGTCTGACCGGAAAATCTACCAGAGATCTTTTCCGAGCGTGGCCACGCATTTCCAGTTACTACTCCTCGAGTGGCCCAAAGATGTTAATACCCAACGTGGGTGGACAATTCCTGTTGACCCATCTTACACTGTATGATGCAGATCACCATGACCCAGAAGATGTCCATCGGCCTCCTTTCACGGCACGACCTAGGACAAAAACCAAAGTAAATCGGAAACTACACCGACTCAGGTAAATGGTCGCCAGTCTAAAGAATCGACTCATAGGAATAAAATAGAAATCCCCGCCACGACCAGGCTTCAACAATTTTGATAAGGGACTCTATTATGGTCACTGCCCGATAGAGTGTCTCCACAGTCTGCCTATGTAAATGACCAGTCATCTCGATGACCCCATGGTGCTAAACCAACCATCGATCGACTTACAATCTAGTCACTTCGAGACGTCACCTCAAATGAGTGACTAGGGACAAAACACTAAGTTCATCCTGTTCACATGAATTGGGTTCAACCTTTCTTTCAACCAATTCGGATAAACAAAGTATTAAAATTTAGTCACACTAAATAAAGGAGTTTTTAATGAAACTCTAACAATGAATGCGAATATCAAATATTTGGAAAAATTGATACGCTATCAATAATTTCATATCTCATAATCTCTAGCAATTCAGGTACATATTTCAATCCCCATTGAAATGACATGACTATCATGTTCAGCCTGCAAAAGGCATGGCTAATGGATTAGCAATTACTTGCATCTTTTCCATCATTCTGATTGCTATTTCTCTCTGTCTACGTAATCTTATATTAGGTAAAACTTTCTAAGTACATGTCTAGGTTTGAATCTAGACTTAGGACTCTTGGCCTAAAGGTAGCTCCCTCTGTTTTACCAGTATCATGGGATATGATATACAACTATAGGAACTACTTCTAGTCCTCCAATACTGTCGAATCCAAGCTACTTTCATATGCATCATCATATGATGCAATGTACTCTATTTTCGTTGTGAAATCCGCAATGATAAACTTGCTTGGAACAATTCCAACGTATACATGACATTTATATTTGAAAATTTCATTCCTACTTGGAACCTTTCCAATTGTCTTTTTTGCTTGGAACTCTTCCAACAGATAAATCTTCTATAAAACACAGCCAATTCGTGATTTCAAATCACTATGATCAGTTTGGAAACTGAAGTCTGTGTAACCCCTTACACATAACTCACTGTAAACTCCAAACACATGGAACATATCTTTAGTCCTTCGCAAGCACTTAAGGATGTTCTTTATGGCTATCAAGTGACTCTCACTTGGATTTGATTGTAAATGACTTGTCATGCTCAAAGCATGCTAAATGTCGCATTTAGTATACATCACAGCGTATATAATTGATCCCGCAGCGGAAGCAAAAAGGAATCAATTATCATGTGTTCGACTTCCTTGAACTAGTCAAAGATCTTATCAATATAAGAATTTTGACTCAACGCTAATATCCTTTTAGATTTATCTCCACAAATCCAGATATCTAAAAGATGTATTCTACTTCTCCAAAATCTTCCATCATTTAAAATGATCAATATGGCTCCACATATAAGACTGATGAAAACCATATTACTCCCACTAAACTTCATGTATAAACATAATTCCTCGAGAGATCGAGAAATATTTTATGACATGATTGACACATCAATTCCAACTCTTTAGTGCTTACTTAAGACATCCTCTTAAGCTTGCAAATTAACTTAGGATAGTTAGGATCTACGAACCCACAGGTGAATATAAAATATACTACCTCTTCTAGAATCGTATTCAAGAAGGTGGTTCTTGAGATCCAATTGACATCATACTATTATGATATGCTGTAATAGCTAAGTATATTCGAATGAATCGAAGAATTAAGGTTAGTGCAAAACTCTTTGCCTACCCATTTTTCTTTGAAAACATTGTAATGTTTATCCATGCAAATTTCGATCTTAAAAACTAATTTACGTTGAAGAGGTCGTACTTCTTCAAGTAAAATTTACCAGGTCACATACCTGACCAACATGCATGGAGTCCATTACGAATCGCATGACTCTAAGTCATACCAAGAAGTTGGGATTAGAAACAGTCTTTTATAAGTCACAGATTAGAATTCATCACTATTAAGGAGTGATAAAATTCCATATGACCTCTTAGGTTCCGAAGAAACAACTACTGAACAAGCAATGAGGAAACTTTTTCCGGACCATATGCTCAATTTGTGGCTCTTGAAACATTTCCTCCCACTCTGTCTTACCAAGAAATAATCGTATTTTTATTGAAAGACAGCATCACGAGTCACAAACGCTTTGTTCTCGTGGTCAATGTAGGATTATTAAGCACTTGTTTTATTCGGATAACTTATAAATTAGGTACGCTACCTATCCATATCATATATGAAATAAAATCCGACTGTTTTAAATGTGCTTTGATATGCAACAACACCTTATCTCATAATGTGTGTTAGAGAAGTTAACTCGTGAAACTGTTTCACAATACTTTTGGTGAAAATCAAAGTCAATACTTAGATATTTATAGTTACGATTTACTTGTAAGTCCTTGTCTAATACTCTTGGTAATTAACTACTTCACATTGAAGCTCTTTGAACTTTTCAAAGATTTCTCTTGGCACCTCATTAAGTAGAATCAAACATTATATCTACTTAAATCGTCGGTAAATAAAGTGAAGTAATCATTACCATCTGTGGTTGTGTTTGTTATTAGACCACACATATTCTTATGTAATATGGCCAATAACTCACTGGTTCGATTTCCTTTTCAATAAAAAAAGGGCACGAATCATCTTGCCTTGAATACAAGATTCGCACACACACCATAAGATTCAAAATCAAATGTTTTAGGGATACTAGTCAATACTAGCCTTTTAATGTGCTACACAGTCCGGAATCAAGATTAGATCTGGGTCACCAATTTTGAGCCTTTTACAATCTATATGACAAGTAATTTCTAGTTTAGGTCAATAATATAATTACCTTTGATTGGTATGGTTATAACGATGGACCAAGTAAAGGCATAAAAAGATACAACGCTTGTTCTATTCACAAAAGTGAAACACTTGTGTCGTACACAATAGTGGATACTATATTCTTTATTTAGAGGTCATGAATATAATAACGTTTATTAAATTATACCTCTAAATCCAAAACTAGATTGATCACATTATAACTTTTATATGTCTCTATAGAAATAAAACTACTATAGTTATATTTCCCTTGTAGGTCGACATTTAATCATGGTTAGTCGTCGCACGAATAATTATTATATGCATTGAATACATTGATGAAAACCATAATGGGTATCTAATACCCAAAACTTGCATTTTAGCAAAATAAATGTCGATCATATAGATATTATGGGTGAAAATAGTACACCCAATTTCTAACTCTTTAGAAAACTTGGGGCAAATTCTTTTCAAGTGTCTTACACTGTAAAATAGAATCATCAAAAGTTGGGTTTGACACCTTGCTTGGGTTTTGACTTTACTATTCAAAATAGTCTTGCCTTTTCCTTCGCCTTGTGCCAACATCGTGCCAACCTACTCTTGAACCTCGTCATATTCTTAATAATCAAGAATAAAACATTTTTCCTAGAGCTCCCACTCACTTTCATGAATCTCTATTTAGACCAATAGATTAGAAATATAATGAAGACTTTTCTTCATTTTATTCATGGTTTTACCTTCAAAAAGGATAAACCTTTCATGAAATGACAACGGTACTTGGTTATTCACGATTTTAAATAAATCGATTAACCTAGTCGTCCCAACTGATTTGGCCTCTTTTGAGGTAAACCTCGATAAGGAGCATTATGGCGACATACTAAAGATTACAAATATTTTCTTTGGAGCAAAAGGATTGATGTACATTGTTATAAGAAGACGTCACAAAAAATTCAAAACGTTTTTGACTAAGTGTGACTTATTTGTATACTCTTCATAAGAGACATTTGCAATGGTGAATATGAGGAACAAAAGATAAATTTCATTTTGTCTTTAGCTATGGTGGTTTAAACGGAGATTTAAATTGCTATCAAAATGCTACCGTATAAAATAATGGAAACTCCTTTCCACGATTCAACGGATTTACAAGTTCGTAGAAGGATAAATATTCGTCATTGCGCGAATAAAATAAATATGAACGGAAAATAGACATTCATTGCTTATAATTTACTTGTAAAACAATTTTAAACAAGTCACTCATATAATGACCCCTCACGAAATTATATAAGTGATTCCAACACCCATCTTTAGACAAAAATAGTCATCGTATGCTACCTTTATCTAAAAATGGTAAGTCAATACTTGACTAATTCTACCTTTAGAACTCTTGGTTGACGGATTTCAACTAAATCCATCTCCTAGTCCCAAGATAACGCGTATCTTGTTGAGTCCAATCCAAATTTAGCTTGTGATCGTATCACCCTACTTACCCGAGGTAAAAAGGGACCCACGAGCGTGGTAGCCCTAATGAACACGGGATTCATAGGTGTTACTAATTGGTAAGGTTAATCTCAATTTTTAAGTCATGTGAGAGGTCTTGTCAATTTAGTTATTAATTCCCTATAAGCGAACTAAATCGGTGAATTTTGAATAACTTTGAATTGACAATCGAGAAAAAAAAATGCATGTTGGCGATTTTGGCATGAGCGGAAAACATAAAGCAAGCAAATAATAAATCTCAGTATGGCCACCTAGCTAATCTAATTAACTAGTGGATTACAAAATCGGAAACCAACTCCTGGGCCCCTTGCCTCTTCATGGCACCGACTTTTGGAACACCGACTTCGGGAATCTCCGTCTTCATAATAATTAATTACAAAAGATACAAATAAAATTCCTATTATACATCTGATCTAAAAATGAAATGAAATTATTACAAACGGCGATACGAGATCGCAAATAAAATTACAACCGAATCGGTATTCCCTTACATTACGGGTAATACCGATTAAAATAATCTAGGTCATACTAGGTACAACTTGCATTAAAAATTAAATAAATGACATTCATTCATTCAACAATAACAACATAAATAAAATGCTGTAAAAATCATGCTAAAATCGCCCTTAACACTTATCATGTTCATTCTAGCTCGGTTTTATGGATTTTATCGATTTTTAACCATTAAAAATCAATAATAAACACTTAAATCGTATTTAAGCTCAAAATAATTATCTAAACTGATTTAAAACTCAAAATTAGTCCCCACTAACTTTGTTTGTATTTAATTAGTTCGAATTGATCGTATTTGCTAAATATAGAGGTTTAATCATAAAATTTATGAAATAAACCCAAAATAAAATATAAAACTCATTAAAATTTGAAACCAAAATTTTTTTTTACATTCTGGAACATTTCCAGAAACTCTAAAAACCAGAACCATTTGCCCAAAAAATTTGAATAAATTTTATGAACAAATAACTTAATATTCAATGGTTTTATCAAATAAAAACCATTAAATATAGTAAAATAGTGAAATAAATTATACACTTTCACCAAGATGATATAAATCAGATTATAAAATATACCAAAAAGTTTCAAGACCAGAAAAGGACGTTTCAAGTTTATGATCATAATAATCTCACTTTATTGACTTTTATCTTATAAAATTCAATAATCATGCAAAACTTAATTAAATGTTACGAAACTTTACATACAGTATGTACAACATGCATGTGAGATCATATAAAAATTTCATGGCCATAATCAACATGCAACTATTTTTAGTTAACTTTTAACATAAAATATGCATATTAACATGATTTAAAAGGCCATAAATCAAAATAAATAGCAAATTAATCCCTAAAATTACCAAATTTGACCACAACCATTTTGAGGTCAGTAGGTATGCATGCAAATCAAAAATTTCGTGCAAACCAGTTTTTAACACAAATTTTCAATTTTACCCAAGTTATCGTATAACTCGATTTTAATGCTTAAAATCGACATGCATGTAACAATTGAGCTCTGATAGCAAATGAAAGTCCTAGACCTCTAATTAGACTCCTCTAATTAGTTCATTAAATTACATTAACTTAACGATTTAGGATCTAGTTATCATGCATGCAAATATAAAAGCAAAAAAGAAAAGATAAGACCAAAACATCCTTACATTGGGATTTTTCGGTTCAATATGGGCACAATAAGAACCCCTTCTTATTGTTCTTGAGCATGAAATTAATGGATGATCCCCCATAAAACAACCTCCAAAGTAGAAGGTCTCCTTCTTGTTGCACCCAAGATTAAACCCAAATAATCTTAGCTTATTATTAACTAGATAATAAGTAAGATAAATAATACTAATATTATTGTATTACTACACTAGTAATATGGTATGAATATTAGTGTGCATGTGAGTTTAGAGAGAAGTTGAGGATTTTAGAGAGATATCTAAAACAAGTGAAAATGAATGAGCAAAAAGAAATGAACAACCAAGTGCACTATATAAGACCACTTGGCCGGTCATGGCATCACCAATTTGGTGATTATTTTGCTTATTATATTCTCATACAAATGACTTGAGTGTGGGTAAGAAAATGATAATCATCATGTGTCATAACATGTCATAATCACTTGGTAGAGTGTGGAATTGGTGGATTAAAATCACTAGTGATTTTGTGTACACAAAACCGGTGCATGTGAGTCCACAATGGACCATTTTGATTTTTGATATTTGTCCCACAAATACTTATAATCATATGTTTAATTATCTTGTATAATTAGATGTTAATTTGATCATATAACAATTATATGACACAAATTAATAAACAATATGTACTTAACTTTTAAGTGATATTTTACCATTATATCAATAAATAATAGATCCCACAATGCCCAGTTAATTTATTTTACAACTCCTTGTAAATATAATTAACTAATTACCTCTACCTCAAAATATATGCATAACCTCAACTAATTTAATTAATTAACGATTAATCATTAAATTAAATCTTATTTAATCGTATTAAAATAAGACGTAAAATTTATTCAGTCAGTTATCGTATAATTGACTAATAAACTTAAGTGGAATGAGTTCCAACTCAATTTACAATAAATAACTCTCGTAACTAAACGTACATATCAAATATATGTAATGCTCTAATTAAACTGTATCGTATACAAATAATTAGTATTCTATTTGGGTCTCATCCTATAGGTGTGACCTAAAGGGATCAGTTGATTACCGCCGTCATACGACAATAACGTCAAACTTTAGTCAGCCAAGTGTTACCGATTTACGTTAATCAACTGACGTGGAGTATCAAAATATACTAATCGTGCCACGTATATTCCAAATGAGATTTATTATATAAATGCACTATTGTTGAGGACACTTACTATAACACCCGCTATTGTACCCTATTTTTCTAGTGAAAATATTTTACGGATACTTTTCAGCGAATTTAAGTTTTAATTTAGAATTTAATGTTTCGAGTCGAATTTAGAATTTCCGAGTTCGTATTTGGAATTTCCGCGAGATTCCATGTGAATCCCGTCTTAAGGCGACTTTGACTTTTCTTGACTTTTGAGCCGTCTTTGACTTTTGTTGACTTTTTCCTTATAAATATCACTCTACACTTAACCTATTTTTCATTCACAACTCAAACACAACACATTTCTTCTTCATTAAGAAATCTCAAACCCTTGCCTCCATCTTTGATCCGATTTTATAATCATCGTATCTCATTCGTTTCCCGCTCAAATTCACGTAAGTTCGTCTTATTCTTCCCCTCTTAGCTTCCTCTATCCGTATTGGTAATAAAATTACCGTCTTTCTCGCTTTTTAAATTATCCGTCTTTCTCAAGGTGAATGATATTCATCTTTTATTATCTAATTGTATGTAGGTGGAGACTAGGAAGGTTTAGAAACCGTTTAAAGACGCGAAAAGGTAACGGTGAAGGGTTACTCGATATCATTTACGTGTTTTATGTGATTTCTAGGATAGAAACCGATTTTTAGTAGCTAGGACTTGTGTTGTTGTTGTATGGATGTTGTTATTGTTTAATTGATATGAGAATTGAATGATTTGTGGATGATAATGATGATTTTGTTGTTGATAACATGTTGATTTTTGATCGCCCTTGAATCCCGTGAAGGACGCAGGCTGCGTTGGGGGACGCAGGCTGCGTCGTAGGACGCAGGCTGCGTCGTGGTGACGCAGGCTGCGTCGTGGTGACGCAGGCTGCGTCACTCACTGCCAACAGAAATTTTCCTGCAATGACCCCTTTTCGTAAAATGATCATATCACCTTCGTTACTTGCTTGTTTTGGGCGTGTGACATCTCGTTGGAACCGTAAGAGGATAAGCTATCACCTCCAATTGAAATTTCTGCATTTACAAGTCTAGAACGCTAGTTATGACCGTTTAAAGTGGACCCTTGTTTTCGTTGATTTCCAAACAACGTTGTTTTGGAGAGGTGATCTATGTTTTTATTTATTATGATTCCTAAACTTGCTCTAATGCTTATGTATCATGTATCGATTCATTTTCATCATATTTAAGTTTATATAATGCCATATTCACATGTTTTTGTGACGGTTTTTGCTATGTCCCACTTTGAGTCGGTTTTTACAAATGATACGGTTTGAGCACTATTTTGTCTTGTGCTTTGTACCGTTCGTAAGGCTGGAATGTCGGAACGGAGAGGTATCCTACTGCTTAAATGCATGTGTTAGTGGGCATACGACGACGTTGTTGGGAGTTGAACGCATTGCGTTGATCGACCCGGCTGTCAAATGTTGTGTACTTGCGAGGTGGTGTTATTTGCATGTAGCGTACCGCTTGTTATGAGGCTTGTGCTCTTTTCCGCCTCTTTCGTGAATTGGTCTACCGAATTTGGGGTACTCGGCGTCATGTGTAAGACCGAGTCTTGGATGCGAAATGTTTATCGCATGTCAAATCGGAAAACGTTTATTCCGAGAATCTGGCCAGGTTTAGACTAGGACCGTATTATTATCGTCGTGCTACCAGGAGGAAATTAGTCTACATATACAAAATGTAGCATCGTGTATGAGTTCAGGGAAATGCTTATCCCGTGGATGCCTGTTAATCATACTGGCCATGTACACGGTGCTAGTGCGTTTCATTTACCGTAAGAGATGTCGTCTTTTTGTCGTCGTTCTTGAATGCGTGATTTCATGATATTATTCATGGTCATTGCATGATTGGGCACCGTCAATGTATTGGTTCGTGAATGGATGATAATATGATGAATTTATTGTGGTCATCGCATGACTTGGCATGGTTTGTTTGTCGAGTCTCAATCTTATGAAACTTATACCGCTAACGGTGAGATGTAAGCCCTAGTGAGCGTATTCGGTTGTCTAAGAGTGTCTTCCCCGAGTCTTTGTATAACATGATGGATTCGGACTTGTAACTCTTATGCTCTTATCATTATATATTGAACTGCCTATCTATCCTTATCGTTTCTCACATGTATATCTATATGTATGCATGCTCTACTTTTGTATTTCCTTCTATGTACATTTAATGTGATATGGCTGGGAGAACCCGGAGTTACTCCCCACTGACTGTGGCGTTCATGTTTTTCATGGATGAACAGGTTGCTTGATTGGATGGCTTTTTGCTTGTGGTATTTTGGGTTCGGGTGTGAGCTAGCAGGCGTTGTCCCTGGACGAAACACCTCTAGACGTTTATTAGCTAGTTTGCTAATCACTCTGACATGGATAACATTTTGAGAGACTTCGTCTCTTATAGTATTTTGTATTTGGTTTGTAAATTTTGACACTCCTCGTATTTTCTATCTTGCATGTATAAAAGTTTTTAAAAGTTTTATATTTACGCTATATAATTCACATGCTTGTATGTTTTATATTTCCGCATTCGCGAGGGTTGTCACACAACTAACCCCCACCAAAAGCTCTGTATAGGAGGTCCCCTTTTATTATTTGGGAACAACCTACCCCTCTACCAAAACCGTTCAAACCAAAAATCAAAACGGTTTTGGTTTTCAAACTCTTAAAAGTTATGAGTCCTTTATTATATTTCAACACTTCAAAGGATGGAATAACATCAATTATTTTTCAATATTTCATCACAATAATCCAAAGTTATAATAACAACCATTATAAACATTATACACAATATAACATTTGAAACAATACTCAATAGTTCAAGAATAGTGTATGGACAAGCGTTTCCCTTACCTTATGAGCTGGTCTAGAAGTTTAAAGTGCTTCTTCTATAAATCCCGAGTCTACAATATACATAAAGTACTCGTTACTAAATTATTCCAGACGGTCCTTAACTAGTTCAATTGATTTTATGCATTTTACTCGGTTTTTGTTATGTTTCCATTTTGAACGTTTTGTTCCGAGTTTTATTCTTAAGAAAGCGAAATAAGTTCATGATCAGAATATTTAAGAGTATTTTATCAAGTTGGTGCTTTTAGTTTAACAATTTATAGCTTATACACTCGGTTTAAACAAGTTTACTATCTTATACATACTTTACGGATTTACAGATTCTGAACAGTGAATTAAAAACATCATAACTCCTTCGTTACTTAACTTTTTGGGGTAAGATCAGTGAGGTTGGATTCCTTACGATGTCCTACAACTTTACGTGTCAAATACTAACAGTCCAAAAACGACTATAAAGCCTCTAAAGTTTCTGTTTAGTAAACCGTGACGGTTTCCGAGTCACAGAAAGTTTTGGGCTGGTTCGGGTGTTTGAATAGTCGAAATATCGGTTTAAAAAAGGCCAACATGCATGTCTTTCATTAATGTTTATCATAGTGAAATATCAATAATTTTTCTTTAGTATAACTTTATTTACTAGTGGTCTATTCGAAAAAGGTAGATTCTCAACTATCGATCTAAAGAACAATATTTTATCAGATTTCCAGATTGTCATTATGTGTTTCAAAAATCATATAAAATCAAATACTTAATATTCTTCGACGAAACCAACTCCCATAGGTCTAGTTTTGAGTCTACCAACGTTTATGCTTATACAATGTTAGCCAAAAATAGGTTTAAGATGTAATATTGGTCGGATCTTTAACCAGTGGTCAGAATATGAGTCACAAAATGTTCTTAAGTGGATTACAAAGATTATAAACTCAAATTAGTTGATTCTAGGACCTAATATTCTCTATATTCATTATAGTGCATTGTGGTAAAAGGGTTTGTCCTCATTATTCCTTTAAACTACATTTTAAGACAGAAACATTGGGACTAGCAGATTCGATTGTCCAGAATCACGTTCTTTTTGTATGATTTTTCATTTGCAAACGACTCATGGGATGATAACAAAACATTTTACACTGGTTATAGACAATAAGACCTACGACACATATTTTTTTCATAGCAATAACACAAGTCTAAGTCGGATTTTTATTCTGTTAATTATCAACCTCCGGATTGGACACTTTGATGATTGTTATGTGTATAGGTTCTTGCATGCATGTATGAAGACTCTTATAGTTCATTTAAGGGTTTGTTTTACTCAAGATTAAGTGTTGAATGAGAATAAAATGCTAAGAGTTTAGTATTTTAGTCCTTACAAGGTGAAAAACTTGGTGTTTAGGCAAGATCCTCCTTTTTAGCTTTCTTCTTCTTCTTCTCCTTCTCTTGGTTTCTTCCTTGCTCTCCCTCTCTCTATATCTTTTTTGTTGTTGTTTTGTTTTGAATGAAAATCTGATGGGAAGGTTGAATTATGAGTAAATATGAGTGGTTATGGGAAGAATAAAAAGAAGGGTGTTGGGAAGAAGGGGAGTAGGGGTGTAGGGTGGTGGCACACATGGGGAAGAGGGGTGTCTTTTTTTTTCTCATTAGACCAATTGCTCTAGGCATGACATAGGATCTTAGGGATCATCATGGCTGCTAGGATTTTGGTGTAGGTGGTGTTGAGTCGGGTTTGCGCAGAGCGGAAAATGATACGTGAGACGGTGTTTTATACAACTTCCAAATGCAATATGATTTTACCAATTATCGACAGAAGGATTGTGTATATGTTCTTTTCTTAGTTTGTCATAGGTGAATTAATTTAAGGAATGCATTTTATTATTATTTATTCTTAATGTTTGACGATGATATTTATTATTAAATTAAGCGACTAGCGGTAATTGTATTGTTACCAAATTTTTCATTTTATCTCTTATTGATACTTTATTATTATTATTTTAAATTTCCTTTTCATTTTATTGACGGATTTTATGGGTATTACATAAATCATCCATCCTTTCACATAACACGGATTCCCAAACACAAAATCGCAACCCAAGAATAGTAACATTCTCTTAACTCCAAAATTCGACACAAACTCAAAGGATTCTAAAACCGAAGGGTTAACAAAGACTTCTCTATACTACGTCCTTTGCAACTCATACATCCCATGAGCTAACTCATATCCAAGTACAACACCATTAAAATTTACTCTTTAATTAATCCTCAAGTAACAACTTTCATCTTACCATATCATCATATCACCTCAAACGAGTCTCCAATACCATAAATTAAGATCATATCTTTAAATCCAAGAATTATAGCCAAGTACTTTTCCACCAAGCATATTGACGAGCTTATTTTACGGGGTCGTTAATTCCACAAATTAGCTATGCCAAATAACAATTTATAAAACCGAATCTAGACTCAAACCAACCTAAGTAAAGGGTAGTAAGGGTAAGACAAGGATCGAACCCAAGGGAAGGCGATGAATGCTAAAAATCTAATCTAGACTCTTGCTAAAACCGATTAAACAAATTAATTAATCTAACCACAAATTAAAACACTAATTGAAACAAAGACTAGAATTACTTACAAACTATGATATTCACAATGGTAAACATGTAGATAACAAATAGGGAGAAGTTTTTCATGAGAAATGATTATCAAGTCTAAAAATCACCAACACTAACTAAATACTCAAAGATTCAAATATGGAGAAATAACTTAGTGCAATTATCCCAAGTTCCCCCACAATTAACAAAGTAAAGACCTTTCTTTCCTTCCTTTCTCTAATTATCTATTACAAACTTCTAAAAACTAGCCACCAATGAATTAAACCATCCATAAATGACTCAATACAACTAAACCCATACTTATCAAAACATAAGCATAAATAAAGATGCAAGCTTTAAGCACAAAACCAAAGAAGCATGCTAGAATCATGTAATAAAACATTAAACCATGTCATAAATACACAATAATCCAAATTCCACTCAAAAGATTCCAACTTTTAAACCAAAGTTACAATCTTTCATGTTGCTTCAACAAATATCAAGACAAATCAACCAAATTCATCAAGGCAAAGCAATTTAATCAAACAAACAATTACTAAGATGGTTAGTCTTAACAACAATCCATTCAACAATGAAATTCAAATATAGGAAAATGGAATAAAATAGAGAAGAAAGGATTTAAAGGTCTTACAATGCTAAAAGGGAAGAACTTGTTCAAATTACTCTAAGCAAAGAAAATTAGCTAACCATAGTCTTCATAATACAACCAATCTCTAAGTAAAAACCAATTACAAGAGCCAAACTTGAAGAACAAAGTAGAGAGAATTCTAAGGAAAATATAATGTTGTATGTTGAATGCTTCATGCCCTTGTCTCTCTTCAGAAATCTTCTTTTATACCCTTGGTCCGCAAACCTAGGGGCCTTGAAAGGTGGGTTTCCAAAAGACAAGACGAGAAAATGAGAAAAACCCGAGCTGAGAGATGACGCAGGCTGCGTCCTACGACGCAGGCTGCGTCGTGCTGACGCAGGCTGCGTCCTACGACGCAGGCTGCGTCGAGCACTGCCCAACTTTTGCCTTGTTTTCCTTCTTGACTTTCGTTGACCCCATGGATATTGACCCCGCCTTGACTTCCATTGACCCATTGGGCTTTGTCTTCAAACCTTGGTGATTCATTGCTAGCCCACTTCAAGTTCCGGGTTTTTGGGTCTCGGGTTTTCGGGTTTGACTTTCATTGACTTTCGGGATTTGACTCTCCAAATTGACTTAAAATACTAAATACTAACATTATTACAAAAACTAAAATTAACATAAAACATAGCTAATGACCCGTAAAAAGTAGAACGAAAGACTCTAAAAATTACTACTAGACACGACAATATTTGACGTTGTCACATATACCCAAAAATATACACTGGGAAACCACAAGAAGTCACTAAGTCTCAAAGGCATTTTACAACTCAAGGTATCATCCAAATATTCTGACTTATAACAACTAGCCCTAACAAATGTATAATCCTCAAGACTATCTAATATAATCAAACTCCTAAGTTCAAAAGATCAAGTCACCAAGAAGGTCATAAGGTGAAACTCAAATCTACACAACATTCCTCAAAGTCTCAAAATTCACTCACCCTAAGTCATTACACCACAAACAAAGGGGGAGTTATCCACAAAAGGTCATAACGGCAAGTTAAGGATACAAAAGGTAAGATTGAGAAAAGTGACAAGAGAAATTCTCAAGGAGAGAATTAACTGGAAGAGTTAAAGAAGAATTTAGATAGAGGGCGGAGAGCAAGGTACACCATAAACAAGAAAATCATCGATGAGGTTGAAACACATTTTGATTAGGCTTGTCAATCTTCAATTTTTGGCAGACGATACTTCTTATAGCTAACACATGGTCCACTTCAAGACGGTAGACACAAACAAGGATGACATCGCTCAACATAATCAACAAACAAGTTATAACCTAACAAAAATCAAGTACACTAAAGACTACTACCTTAGGTCGTTAAGTCTACCCATCTCTCATTCATTATTCGTTGGTCAAGTTATTTAAGGGTGGGGTGCACGAATGTGCGTCGGGAGCGTTTTAGCTCTGATACCAACTGTGATACCCACCGATTTAGCAATAAAGTAAACACATAGATTGCAGCGAAAATACGAGATTTTTAAAAACTTTGAAGACAAAACCGCGAATGTCACTATATTATAAACCCAAAACTTAGTTTGATAAATCGTTTATATAAATTGTAACTTAAATAATAACAAGGGACACCGATCCCTTGATAAATACACAATTAAGATAATAAACTAATATAAATTACAACGCTAAGGGTGAATCGCTGTAAGTACAACGCTCGCTTGCTCAGTCGTCAAAACCCAATGCAACACCAACCTACAGCTTGTTCATTCATGAAACAGAATGCCACAGTCAGTGGCGAGTAACTCATATCACATATAAACGCACATAAGCAAGCAGAGAAACCTTTATCATCATGCATACGTACATATCATGTTAAGTATAAGTAAAAAATTTCATAATAACATTGCATAGGCATATAAACCACCATTGATATCATTAGCATCCGACATTAACTTGGGGAAGACTCCCCTTGGCAACCACATAGATCACCCTTGACTTGCATCTCACCATTAATGACCATGTGCTTGAGAAGGTTAGGGAGTCAACATACAAACCAATCATAAGCAACCTATAAATAAAGTATACAATCCAACATGCAACTATTTTTAGTTAACTTTTAACTCATAAAATGCATGTTGACTCGGTTTAAAAGGCATAAGTCATAATAAATAACAAATAAATCCGTAAAATCACCAAATTTTACCACAAACATTCATGCACCAAAAAATTTTGTCCAAATCAAATTTAAACTTTAACTTTTGATTTTATTGGTTATCTTATGACTTTAATAAAAAAAAGCCCAAAATGAACATGCATGCTACAAGCTAGCTCTGATACCACCTGAAAGTCCATAGACCCTAATTAGACTCTTCTAATTAGTTACTAATTAACTTGTTAATTTAGTATTAAATGATCTATGTAACATGCATGAAAATATAAAGACATTATAAATAAATGATTAGAAATTTCCTCACATTGAAATGGAAGTAAGACCAATAACTTATTATTGTCTTAGGAATTTCTACCAAGCTTGGAATGATCCTCCAAAACCCATATCTTCAAAATAGAAGATCTCCTAGTAGTAGCACCCAAGATGATACCAAAAGTTCGAATAATATTAACTAGATATTATAAGAACTAACCCTTGTATAATAATTCTTTTGTGTTACTACTCCTTAGTGAACACCAAGAAAATAGTACTAACAATTAGTAGTTTACTAGAATTATTTTTAGAGAGATGTAGAGAGATATTTTAGGTTTTGAATATGGTTTGCACAAGTACATAAAATGAACAACAATTGCTCATTTTATGAGCACATGTGCCGGCCCCAAAAGAGTGATGGTGAGGTTGAGTGTTACTTTCCCTTGCATGCTTAATCATTACTACTTGGTAAGACAAAAAGCAAGTTTAGAAAAGAACAAAGTGTGTTTTATGGGCAAGACAAAACGGAATCAAATCATTGCCCTTGGCTCACCCTAAAACCGGTGCACTTGTGACAAAATGGGTCCATTTTGATTTTTGATATTTGTCCCACAAATACTTATAATCATATGCTTAATTATCTAATATAATTAAGTGTTAATTTGATCATATAACAATTATATGACTCAAATTAATAATCATTATACACTCAACTATTAAGTGATATTTTACCATTATATCAATATATAATGGGTCCCACAAAGTCCAGTTAATTTACTTTACAACTCTTTGTAAAGATAATTAACTAATTACCTCTACCTCAAAATATATTTACAACGTCAACTAATTTAGTGAATTAACGATTAATTACAAAATTAAATCTTATTTAATTATATTAAAATAAGACGTAAATTTTATTCAGTCAGTTATCGTATAATTGACTAATAAACTTAACCTGTAGAGTTCTCAACTCAATATCTAATAAATAACTCTCGTAATCAAACATATATCAAATATATATGTAAAGGGCTAATTAAACTGTATCGCATACAAATAATTAGTTTTCTATTTGGGTCTCATCCTTTAGGTATGACCGAAATGGGTCAGTTGATCACCGCCGTAATACGACAATAACGTCTAACTCTAGTCAGCTAATCGTTATTGATTTACGTTAATCAACTGACGTGGAGTATCAATATACCAGTTATCCCACGAATATTCCAAAATGAGATTTAATATATAAATGCACTATTGTGGAGGACACTTACTCCAACAATCTCCCACTTGTCCGATACAAGTTGTGCATGTAGCCACACGATTGCGGAGAACTCCTTCTCCAACAATATCTCCCACTTGTCTCGACAAGTTGTGTGCTACCGATTCTCTTGTCTCTTTGTGTCACATCCTCCCACTTATCGCAAGGTGTCTTTCAAGTCGCACTTGCGATTGAAAAATATAAATAGAGTGGTTTCTCGATCTGGGAGAGTAACTGTCTGACCGAATTATCTACCAAAGATCTTTTCCGAGCGTGGCCACGCATTTCCAGTCACTACTCCTCGAGTGGCCTGAAGATGTTAATACCCAACGTGGGTGGACAATTCCTGTTGACCCAACTTACACTGTATAATGCAGATCACCATGACCCAGAAGATGTCCATCCGCCTTCTATCACGGCACGACCTACGACAAAAACCAAGGTCAATCGGAAACTACACCAACTCACGTAAATGGTCGACAGTCTAAAGAATCGACTCATAGGAATAATATAGAAATCCCTGCCACGACCAAGCCTCAATAATTTTGATAAGGGATCCTATAAAGGTCACTGTCCGACAGAGTGTCATACAGTCTGCCTATGTAAACGACCAGTCATCTCCATGACCCCACGGCGCTGAACTAACCATCGATCGACTTACAATCTAGTCACTTCGAGACGTCACCTCATATGAGTGACTAGGGACAATAGTACTAAGTTTATCTTGTTCACTTGAATTGTGTTCAACTTTTCATAAAACCAATTCAGATAAAACAAAGTATTGAAATTTAGTCAAACTAAAATAAAGAGTTCATATAAAACTCGAACAATGAATGCAATTATCATATATGTAAACGTTGATACAATATTCAACTATTACATATCATATAATCTAGAGGAATTCAGGTACTCGTCTTAATCCCATTGTGACGACATGCCCATCATGCTTAGCCTTTGAAAGAGGCTTGGTTAGAGGATCAACGATGTTATCGTCTGTCCCAACCTTACATACATCAATTTCCTTCCTCTCCACATAATCTCTAATTACATGGTATTTCCTAACTACATGTTTAGACTTGTTACTAGAATTGGGGTCCTTTGCTTGAAAGATAACCCCACTGTTATCATAATACATCGTGATTGGATCTGCGGCGGTGAGGATTACCCCTAGACCTTCCATGAATTGCCGAATCCACACAGCTTCCTTAGCAGCCTCTGATGCTGCAAGGTACTCAGCTTCTGTTGTAGAATCCGCAGTAACGCTTTGCTTGAAGCTTTTCTAGCAAACAGCTCCTCCATTCAACATAAAGACATAGCCAGATTAGGATTTTAAATCATTCCTATCAGTTTGGAAACTAGTGTCTGTGTAACCCTTTACACGCAACTCAGTTTCTCCTCCAAACACCAAGAACGAATCTTTAGTTCTTCGTAAGTACTTAAGTACGTTCTTGACGGCTATCCAGTGACTCTCACCTGGATTGGCTTGATAACGACTCGTCATGCTCAAAGCATATGCAACGTTGGGGCGAGTTCACATCATAGCATACATGATTAATCCAACTGCGGAAGCATAAGGAATAAATTTCATGCGTTCAATCTCTTCGGTGACAATAGGACTCTGCGATTTACTCAGAGTGATACCATGACCTATGGGAAGAAAGCCTCTCTTAGAGTCTTTCATTTTGAACCGATCAAGAATCTTATCTATATAAGCTTCTTGACTTAATTCTAGTATCCTTTTCGATCTATCTCTATAGGTTCGGATACCCAAGATGCGTTGTGCCTCTCCCAAATCCTTCCCTGGAAATGTTTCCCTAGCCACTCCTTTGTTGAAGTAAGCATTGGTATATCATTCCCAATGAGAAGTATGTCATCCACATACAAAATAAGGAAAGTAATTTTGCTCCCAAACTTCATGTATAAACATGGCTCCTCGACACTTCGAGTGAAACCATTTTGTTTGATAACATGATCGAAGCGATGATTCCAACTCCTGGATGCTTGCTTAAGACCATAAATGGATCTCTTAAGTTTGCACACCTTCTTAGGGCTGGATTTATCCACAAAACCTTCAGGTTGTATCATATACACTTCCTCTTCTAGAATCCCATTCAAGAAGGCGATTTTCACATTCATTTGCCAAATTTCATAGTTATGAAAAGCGGCAACCGCTAAGAGAATCCTAATGGATCGAAGTATAGCAACTGGGATGAAGGTTTCATCATAGTGTAAACCATGAACTTGAGTGAAGCCTTTCGCCACCAATCTAGCTTTGTAGACATTATTATGTCCATCTATGCCGATTTTTATCTTGTAGATCCACTTGCACTGAAGAGGTCGTACCTTCTCAGGTAAGTCTACCAAGTCCCATACTTGATTTTCGCGCATAGAATCCATTTCGGATTGCATGGCCTCGAGCCAATGCGTGGAGTCGGGACTAGAAACGGCCGACTTGTAGGTGGTGGGTTCATCACTTTCAAAAAGTAACAAAACTCCATCTTCCTCGATACATCCGAGGTAACGGTCAGGTTGATGAACAATTCTACTTGACCTTCTAGGGACAACAACCGTTTCAAATGAGGAGGGAACATTTTCCTCTACTTCATTCTCGGTTTGTGGCTCTTGAACTTCATAAAGTTCAAACTTTCTCCCACTCTGTCTATTAGAAATAATATCGTTTTCTAAAAAGACAGCATCACGAGACACAAACACTTTGTCCTCGTGACGGTTGTAGAAGTAATAACCACGTGTTTCCTTAGGATACCCTACAAAAAGACATTTGTTGGATCTGGGTGCGAGTTTGTCGTTAGACTTGTCATGAATATACGCCTCGCAACCCCAAATTCTCATAAATGACAAATAAGGAGCCTTTCCTTTCCATATCTCATATGGAGTCTTATCTGCCGCTTTAGTTGGGCTACGATTTAGTGAAAAAATTGCGGTTAAGATAGCAAATCCCCAAAATGAATTAGAAAGCTCTGTAAGACTCATCATTGACCGAACCATATCTAATAAAGTTCCGTTTCTCCTTTCGGACACACCATTTAGTTGTGGTGTTCCAGGAGGAGTCCATTGTGATACTATGCCACAATCTTTTAGATGTGAATCACATTCATTATTTAGATATTCACCACCATGATCGGATCGTAAGGTTTTAATCTTCTTATTCAATTGGTTTTCTACTTCATGTTGAAACTCTTTGAACTTTTCAAAAGCTTCACTCTTATGCCTCATTAGGTAGACATATCCATATCTACTCAAATCGTCGGTAAAGGTAATGAAATAGTTATAACCACCTCTAGCTTGGAGAGTCATTGGGCCACACACATCCGTATGTAAAAGGCCTAAAACCTCACTTGCTCGTGTTCCTTTTCCCGTAAAAGGAGCACGAGTCATCTTGCCTAAAAGGCAAGATTCGCATACACCATAAGATTCTTAATCAAATGGTTTGAGAAGTTTCATTGAAACAAGTCTCTTTATGCGTCGTTCGTTTATATGACGTACACGACAATGCCAAATGTATGATTGATTAGTTTCACCTAATTTGAGCTTCTTACTCTCTACAAGATAAACTTCATTAACATTATCTTGAACATAATTACCTCCAATAGAGACGGTTTTACCATAAAACACATCATTAAAAGAAAACAAACAACTGTTGTTCTTGATTACAAAAGAGAAACCTTCCGCGTCAAGCACGGATATGGAGATAATGTTCTTGGTCAAGGAGGGTACAAAATAACAATTATTTATATACAATTCAAGACCACTAGCTAAGTTGAGTACATAAGTTCCTACGGAAACGGAGGCTACTCTTGCTCCATTCCCAATGCGTAGGTCCACATCACCCTTGGCTAGTGCTCGCATGTCCTTCAGCCCCTGTAAATGATTACAAAGATGAGAACCACATCCGGTATCAAATACCCAAGTAGAAGTGCAAGCATAGTTAATATCTATCATATAGAGAGAAGAGAGGATTATACCTGATGGTGTCACACATCCATCCTTCTTATCCTTCAAGTACTTGGGACAATTGCGTTTCCAATGTCCCTTGCCTTTACAATAAAAGCATTCGGCATCGGCATGCTTCTTGCTCTTAGCCTTGGCATTGCTATACATTATAGCGTTTCCCTTTCCTTTTCCATGCTTCTTAAATTGGGCCTTAGCTTTGCCTTTTCCCTTTTGAACCCCAAGACTTAAGTTCTTCAACTTCATTGAAAGAACATCCCTTTTCTCACTCCCACTTGCCTCCATATCCCATCCGACTTGGGTAAGGAGAGCATGGAGCTCATGAAGTCCATGCCATGCATGTTATAGTTCGCCCTAGTTAGGGCAAACTTGGGAGGAAGTGAGTGAAGGATGCGGCCAACCGCTAGCTTCTTTGAAATCTTAACCCCTAGACGCTCTAGGGTGTCCACATGCTCAACCATCTTGAGTACGTGTGGGCCAAAATTTTGGCCCTTGTCTAGCTTGGCTTCAAAAAGCCATGTCATAGCATTGTATTGGCGTATGTCAAGTGACTGAGAAAACGCCAAAGTCACCCTTGAGAATATCTCATATGCTCCTAGGGTGATGTATTGTTGCTTAAGCCTAGAGGACATTGACCAAATCAAGACCATCTTGACGTCATTGGATACTTTCAAGTACTCCTCATAAGCGTCTTTGGCCGCATTAGTGGCCCTTGGGCCGGGTTCACTGGGAGGGGTTTCGGTCAAGTAGCGCAAGACGTTATCTGATAATGCCGCACTCTTAATCGTTTGCTCCCACTCGACGAAATTAGATCCGTCGTCTTTTAAGATGCATTTGTCCATTAGGGACCTTAGCCATGAGTCTTTGCCAAGTTGAACGGTATTGTTGTAATTGTTTGCCATTTGCGAATTGAATTACTACAACAAAATTAGGAAATATTAACATTCAATGTTTTAAACAATTTTACTTGTGAAAACAATTTTAAACAAGTCACTAATATAATGACCCCTCACAAAATTATATAAGCGATTCCGAGACCCGCATTTTAGATAAAAATGAACATGTTATGCCACCTTTGTGTAATAAACAATAAGTCAACACTTTGGCTAATTCTACTCCTAGAACTCTCGATCGACGAATTTCATCCAAACCCGTCTCCTAGTCCCGAGATAACCCTTATCCCGTTGAGACCAACCCAATTTAGGCATGTGATCGCATCACCCTACTTACCCGAGGTAAAAAGGTCCACGTTTTGGTTGTCCTAATGAACACGGGATTCATAGGTGCTTTAATTGGTAAGGCTAAATCTCAATTCAATTTTAAGTTGTGTGAGAGGTCTTGCCAATTTAGTTATTAATTGCCTATAAGTGAACTAAGTCGGCGAATTTTTAAATAACGTTTAATTGACAATCCCGAAATAAAAATGCATGTTGGCGATTTTGGCATGAGCGGAAAACATAAACAAGCAATTAACAATTAATAAATCCTAGTATGGCCACCTAGCTAATCTTATTAACTAGATGATTACAAAATTGGAAACCAACTTCTTGGTCCCTTGCCTCTTCATGCAAAAAACTCCAAAATGGCACCGTCTTTTGGAACACCGAATTCGGGAAACTCCGTCTTCATAATAATTTACAAAATACAAATGAATACAGAGAAAATTTCCTATCATACATTTGATCTATAAAATGAAAGTATAAATTATTACAAAACGGCGATACGAGATCGCAATAAATTACAAACGAATCGGTATTCCCTTACATTACGGGTAATACCGATTAAAAATAATCTAGGTCATACTAGGTACAACTTGCATTAAAATAAATAAATGACATACATTCATTCAACATAAACAACATAAATAAAATGCTGTAAAATTCATGCCAAAATCTCCCTTAACACTTGCCATGCTCATTCTAGCTCGGTTTTACGGATTTTATCTATTTTTAACCATTAAAAATAAATAATCAACACTTAAATCGTATTTAAGCTCAAAGTAATTTTATAATCTGATCTAGTACTCAAAATTAGTCCCCAATAATTTTGTTTGGGTTTAATTAGTTTGATTTGATCGTATTTGCTAAATATAGAGGTTTAATCATAACATTTATGAAATAAACCAAAAATAAAATTAAACATCATAAAAATTTGAAAAAAACAATTTTGTACATTCTGCAACAATTCCAGGAACTCCAAAAATAAAACACTTGCCCAATAAATTTTAAATTAGTTTAATGAACAAATAACCTTTTATTTAACGATTTTATCAAATAAAAACCATTAAATATAGTAAAACAGTGAAAGAAATTATGAAATTTCACCAAAATTATATTAATCAGAATTTAAAATGTACCAAAAAATTTCATGACCAGAGAAGGACGTTTCAATTTTATGAACATTATAATCTCATATTATCGACTTTTATCTTATAGAAATCAATAAACATGCAATACTTAATTAAAAAGGCATGAAATTTTACATAAAAAATTTAAGACATGCATGTGAGATTATATAAATATTTCATGACCAGAATCAACATGAAACTATTTTTAGTTAACTTTTAACTCATAAAATGCATGTTAACTCGGTTTAAAAGGCATAAGTCATAATAAATAGCAAATAAATCCGTAAAATCACCAAATTTTACCACAAACATTTGGAAGTCCGTAGGTATGCATGCACCAAAACATTTCGTCCAAATCAAATTTAAACTTTAACTTTTGATTTTATTGGTTATCTTATAACTTTAATAAAAAAAAAGCCCAAAATGAACATGCATGCTACAAGCTAGCTCTGATACCACATGAAAGTCCATAGACCCTAATTAGACTCTTCTATTTTGTTATTAATTAACTTGTTAATTTAGTATTAAATGATCTATGTAACATGCATGCAAATATAAAGACATTATAAATAAAAGATTATAAATTTCCTCACATTGAAATGGAAGTAAGAACAATAACTTATTATTGTCTTAGGAATTTCTACCAAGCTTGGAATGATCCTCCAAAACCCAAATCTTCAAAATAGAAGATCTCCTTGTAGTAGCACCCAAGATGATACCAAAAGTTCAAATAATATTAACTAGATATTATAATAACTAAACCTTGTATAATAATTCTTTTGTGTTACTACTCCTTAGTGAACACCAAGAAAATAGTACTAACAATTAGTAGTTTACTAGAATTATTTTTAGAGAGATGTAGAGAGATATTTTAGGTTTTGAATATATTTTGCACAAGTACATAAAATGAACAACAATTGCTCATTTTATGAGCACATGTGCCGGCCCCAAAAGAGTGATGGTGAGGTTGAGTGTTTCTTTCCCTTGCATGCTTAATCATTACTACTTGGTAAGACAAAAAGTAAGTTTAGAAAAGAACAAAGTGTGTTTTATGGGCCAGACAAAAGGGAATTAAATCATTGCCCTTGGCTAACCCTAAAACCGGTGCACTTGTGACAAAATGGGTCCATTTTGATTTTTGATATTTGTTCCACAAATACTTATAATCATATGCTTAATTATCTAATATAATTAAGTGTTAATTTGATCATATAACAATTATATGACTCATATTAATAATCATTATACACTGAACTATTAAGTGATATTTTATCATTATATCAATATATAATGGGTCCCACAAAGTCCGGTTAATTTACTCCCAACTGAGAAGAATGTGACTGCAATGGAAACCTTAGGAAAATCTGTGCAAGGAACAAAGGGAACTGACCCTGTGCTTCAGATTCAGGGGCAGAGTGCACCAGAGCAGGTTCAAAATGAAGGTGATCCACCCCCAATACTGATTCATGAATAACATTGGTTTTTGGAATGTTAGAGGTCTAAATAGTGTAAATAAACAAAAGATAGTTAGAAGTTTTATTCAGAATAATGAGGCTTGCTTATTTGGCCTGTTAGAAACAAAAATAAATGGTAAGAATGTGAACCATATTTCTAATGCAATGATGGAAGGATGGTGTGTGACTACAAATTGTAATCTGCATAAGGGTGGCAGAGTTTGGATTTTATGGCAGCCTAGTATCTTTGATGTGTGGATTTTGCAGTATGATCCTCAGTTTATACATGTCAAGATTACTGTGAAAGCTACTCAGAAGTCATTCTCCTTGAGCATGATTTATGCTTTTAATGATGGGAAAGAGAGGAAAGATCTGTGGACAAAACTTGTAAGGATTGCTTCCTCTTTTCCTGGTCCTTGGGCAATGGCTGGTGACTTTAAGACTGTGACATCTCCTGATGAAAGACTGGGTGGGGAAACTAAACAGGAAGATATGGATGATTTTATTGATTGCATCCACTCCTGTGGAATGACTGATATTAAGGCCACTGGTGCATACTATACTTGGACTAATAAACAAGAAGCAATGCATAGAAAGTTTAGTAGATTGGATAGGTTTTTGGTCAATCAGGATTGGATTAATACTTTCCCTGTAATGGTGGCTCACTTTCATCCTGAAGGGCTCCTTGACCACAACCCTTGTCTTGTAAGGAATGCTAATTTAGATGGAAGGAGACAAACTAGTTTCAAGTACTTTAATATGTGGAGTACTGCTTCGGAGTTTTTGGCCAAAGTTTATCAAGCATGGGGGGACCAGATAGAAGGTAGTATGATGTTTAGAGTAGTTAAAAGACTGAAGAATATGAAACATATTCTAAAGAAGCTTAACAAAGATTGCTACTCTGATATTGAGATTAAAGCCAGTCAGGCTAGTATTGATCTTGAAAGGATTCAATTACTACTTGCAGAGGACCTGTTGAATGGAGACTTGATTAATCAGGAAATACAGGCTGCTGATTCTTTAAGATTTCTGACAACAGCAAGAGATAGCTTCCTACAGCAAAAGGCAAAGACCAAATGGCTTGAGGAAGGAGATTGCAATTCTGCTTATTTCCACAATGCTATTAAGAAGAGATGCCTAAAGAATAAAATTACTCAGACTGAGGATATGCAGGGAGTCTTATGCACTGATAGGGAAAGTATTTAACAGGCTTTTTTTGGACTATTATATATCATTACTTGGCAGTAAGACAGACACTGAACCTGTAAGAAATGAGGTGTTGCAGCAGGGCATGTTATGTACTGAAGAACATGTCATTGCTCTGAATGCCCCAATCACTGATGAAGAAATTAAACAGGTGGTCTTTGCTATACCCAAGGACAAAGCCCCTGGACCAGATGGCTACACCAGTGGTTTCTTTAAGGATGCCTGGGACATTGTTGGACCTGATATTTGTCATGCTATCAAAGTTTTTTTCCTGAATGGTCAGCTGTTATCCCAGATCAATGCTACTAACATTACACTTATCCCAAAGTGTGATAGGCCCACTACAGTCAAACATTTCAGACCTATTGCTTGTTGTAATCTGATATATAAAGCCATCTCTAAGCTCCTGTGCAACAGACTATCTTTGGTACTTCCTGACATCATTCATGAAAACCAGGGAGCCTTTATTAAAGGGAGAACTATTATTGAAAATGTGCTCATTTACCAAGACATTGTCCATATGTATGCCAGGAAAAATGCATCGCCTAGATGTTTGTTCAAAATTGATCTTCAAAAGGCTTATGACACTGTTGAATGGGACTTTGTTGAACAACTGTTACATGGATTACAGTTTCCAGACCATTTCATACAATTGACTATGAGTTGTATAAGATCACCCTCCTTTACTTTGTCTCTCAATGGCAACCTATTTGGCTATTTCAAGGGACAGAGAGGCCTCAGGCAAGGGGATCCCATATCTCCACTCATCTTCACAATATGTATGAAGTATCTCATAAGACTCATCAAGTTTGCTACTACTAGATGGCCTTTCCAATACCATCCCCTTTGCAAAAGCCTTAAATTGAATCACCTTATGTTTGCTGATGATTTATTACTATTCTGCAAGTGCAACATTCCCTCCATCATGCTGCTTATGAGAGCCTTTGCCTCTTTCTCTAATGCCTCTGGATTGAATATGAACAATACTAAATCTGAAATTTTCTTCAGTGGAATGCAGGAGGAAGTCAAAGAAGGACTCAAATCTGTAACTGGGTTTAGGGAAGGGATTATGCCTTTCAGATATCTTGGACTACCTATTCAACCAGGAAAATTAACAAAGAAGGAAGTTTCAGCCCTGACTGAAAGGATGATAGCTAGAATTAGAGGATTGGGAGCACAAAAACTGACTTATGCAGGCAGAATTACCCTGATCAACTCTGTCCTCAATACTCTTCATAACTACTGGGCCCAAATGTTCATCATTCCTCAAAGTGTAGTAAGAAGAATTGAAGCCATTTGCAGGAACTTCTTCTGGGATGGACATGCTGAATTTCATAGAGTCCCTCTTGTGGCTTGGGACAAGATCACTGTCCCCAAGAAGGAGGGAGGTCTAGGTGTGAAGGATGCTGCATTATGGAATATAGCAAATGTGGGTAAGCTAGTGAATTGGATCTACAATAAGGCTGACAGACTATGGGTCAAATGGATTAATTCCATTTATCTCAAAACTCAGAGCTGGCAGGATTATGTACCACCCACTGATAGTACTTGGATCTGGAAGAACATATGCAGGGTGAAGGATAAGCTCAAGGAGGGCTTTGAGAATGATGAGTGGCAACATAGTCCAAAGGGATACACAGTCAGGAGTGGGTATGAATGGCTTCACGCAACCAAGAATAATGTAACCTGGCATACTATTGTTTGGAATAATTGGGTTGTTCCCAAGCATGCTTTAATTACATGGCTGAAGATGCATAAGGGAACGAATGTCAAAGACAAACTGTTCAGGTTGAATTTGTAACACCCGGAAATGTACCCTATTTTTCTAGTAGAAATATTTTACGAAATCTTTTCAGCAAATTTAAGTTTTAATTTAGAATTTAAAGTTTCGAGTCGAATTTAGAATTTCCGAGTTCGTATTTGGAATTTCCGCGAGATTTCATGAAATCCGTCTTAAGGCGAGTCTTTGACTTTTCTTGACTTTTGAGTCGTCTTTGACTTTTCTTGACTTTTGAGTCGTCTTTGACTTTTCTTGACTTTGAGTCGTCTTTGAGTTTTCTTGACTTTT
>JAIUZE010069047.1:0-10358 GCA_022085475.1 Heliosperma pusillum | reverse complement strand
AATGAAGCCGCTTCATTTGACGGACCGCTCCTACCTCCGATCGCCGTTCAATTCTCTCACTAGTAATTTGGGTATTTGGTATATACTTGCTTGCTTCATTAGGAAGATGAAACGGGTATTTATACTTGTAATCAGATATACTGGATAGATCTTGTAACTAAAATATAAGAAGAGATTGTCTTTGAGACGGAGACGAATTTCTATATTTGTTTGGATATTGTGCTTCCCGTAGCTTCTGTTTTCTGCTGAATTCTTTGCCCTTCTGCTTTCTCTCATTACTTTCTTTATTTTATTCTTAGCACTTGTGTTGTTGTTACTAGTCATGCACACAAGTTGGGCTAAAATGCTTTCCTGCTTTCTTCATTTTAATCAATTGCACATGTGCTTTTGTATTATTTGTTTCTCTTGGAGTCCGTCTTTCTCTTGGCCCATTTGTGTAATTTAGTCCACTTAATGCAATGAAACTATTCAGAAAAGAAGCTAAACTATGACAATTTGAACTAAGGTTAGACACTTGGAGATTGCTCTGTTTTTGTTTGGACTGAATGCTAAAAGAAAGAGATAGAACCTTAACCAAAGCACAAAGCCAATGGTTGAGGGTTGAACCTTGATCCCATCACTCAGCTAAGGGTCTAAGCTCACTTCCAAGCACAAAGCAAAGGAAGTTGTCTCAAGCACACAGCCAAGAGATGTTAACAGAAACAAGGTTTCAGTTTTTGTGTTTACTTCAAATCTGCCTTTCATTCATTAGAAACAAGCCTTATATAGGCATTAGGATTACATCTTGAACGTCCCAACACATCTAAGGTTAATAATGTTCCTCAAAAGAAAACAAAATAACAACTACAAACTGATACAAACTGAAATAAAGTGAACAATAGAAAACAGCTCTGAAAAGGACAGGTTCCTTGTTGCCTTGTTGCTGCTTTGTTATATGGTACATAGTGGACTTTTTGCTTGGTGTTTTGGTCCTAAACTGGAGTAGTATTAGTCCCCAAAGTCTGAGCAAAAAGCCCTTGAGTCTGCTTGGCAAAAAGAGAAAACTTTGAGAGTGACATCTGAACTGCTTCTGGATAGGTGAGAACTGGACTGTTGAACTTGGCTTATGTTTTGAGGGGTGTTTCTGGCATTTTCTGAGGAAGGTTTCCTGGACAAAAAGTTAGTAGACCCTCCCTAGAGTCATGCCCCATCGTTGGTTAGGAGTCCCTAAGCTTGGAAGTTGCCCTGAGACCCTCCCCAAGGCACTGCTACTGGCTGGTTTTCCTGAGGTTTTGTTGGCTTGTTTTGTGAGTCTGTTTTGTGTCTTGGTTGGCTCTGGCTCATGTCATGGCTACCACTGGCTCATGTCATGGCTTGCTTGCTTGGGCCTAGACTATACAAAGCATTAAGATAGCTTTTGGCATAGGGTGAGGTTGGTATTGAATCATGGTTGGACTGATCATAGGTTGTTTGGTCTTGTCTTTGAGCATGGCATTAAACTCCTGTTGCAACCCCTCCTTCTTGAAAAAGATTTGCCCTCAAATCCTCTTCATCCTCAGAGTCCTCTTGATAATGACTTAGATCTCCCACATTGAATGTCCCATGTACCCCATAATCCCCTGGTAAATCTATCTTATAAGCATTAGGTCCTACCCTTTCAAGCACCTCAAAAGGACCATCAGCTCTTGGCATGAGTTTGTTTTTCCTCTTCTCTGGGAACCTTTATTTCCTTAAGTGTAACCATACCATGTCTCCTGCCTTGAACTCCCTAGCTTTCTTTGGACCTTTGGCTCTTGACTTATACATCTCATTTATTTTCTCAATCTGTTTCTTGACTTGACTGTGAATCTGCATCATTTGTTGTACTCTTTCTTTGGCATCATAGTTGACTTCTTTCCTTATCACTGGTGCTAGGTCTGTTGGCATTAGAGGATTAGCACCATAAACAACTTCAAAAGGGGTCTTACCTGTGCTGTGTGAGGGAGCTCTATTGAATGCAAACTCAGCTTGTGACAGTTTGATATCCTAATCCTTTAATGACTTAGCAATGATACATCTCAAGATCCTTCCTAGAGTTTTGTTAGTAACCTCTGTATGTCCATCTGTTTGGGGATGGTAGGCTGTGCTGAAAAGTAATTTTGACCCTAGGAGTCTCCAGAGTGACCTCCAGAAGTGGCTCATAAACTTAGTGTCCCTATCAGACACAATGCTTCTTGGTACCCCATGCAACTTTACTATTTCCTTGAAGTAGAGATCAGCTACCCCCATGGCATCTTCTGTCTTCTTGCAAGCAACAAAATGGGCCATTTTGTTGAACCTATCCACTACCACCATGACTGAGTCTTTGCCCCTTTGTGTTCTAGGCAGTGCCACTATGAAGTCCATGCTTATATCCTCCCATGGTTTGTTTGGTACAGGTAGAGGGGTGTAGGGACCTGCTTGGAACTGAGACTTGGCTAGTTGGCAGGGTTTGCACCTCTTGAGAGTATCCTGCACATCACCCAGCATTTTGGGCCAATAGAACTGCTCATGCAATATCTCATAGGTCTTTTGTACTCCAAAGTGCCCTGCAAGCCCATTGCAATGGACCTCCTTGACTAGTAACCCTCTGTAAGGACCTCTAGGTATGCATAGTTTGTTTCCTTGGAAGAGGAACCCATTCTGTGTCAAGTATTTACTTCCCTTCTTGAGTTACCCTTCTGAATACACCTCCCATTCCTCCTGAAAGTCTGGATCTTCCATGTAGAGTTCCTTCATGAACTCAAAGCCTAGGACCCTTTGCTCCATGAATGACAACATCACAGATCTTCTAGAAAGACCATCAGCCACCACATTGTTCTTTCCTTCTATGTACTTGCTTGAAAAGGAGAAGGATTGCAGGAATTCCACCCACTTGGCATGCCTGGGGTTGAGTTTGTGTTGGCCATTGATGAACTTCAAGGCCTCATGGTCTGAATGTAGCACAAAAGGCTTAGGTTTTAGGTAATGCCCCCAATGATTCAGAGCTCTCACTATGGCATAAAACTCTTTGTCATAGGTAGAGTAATTCAACCTTGCTCCACTTAGCTTCTCACTGAAATAGGCTATGGGCCACTTCTCTTGAACCAGTACTGCCCCAACTCCTAACCCACTTGCATCACACTCCACCTCAAACAGCTTGTTAAAGTCAGGTAAGCCTAGTATAGGGGATCAGCACAACAGATCTTTAATGGTATTGAAGGACTTCTCTGCCTTTTCTCCCCAAGTGAACTCCCCTTTCTTCATGCATTCTGTGATGGGAGCCATGATAGAGCTGAACCCCTAAATGAACCTTCTATAGAAGGATGCCAACCCATGGAAACTCCTGACCTCAGTTACTGTCTTAGGGGTGGGCCAATCTCTGATTGCCTTAACCTTTTCAGGGTCAACAGCTACCCCATCCTTTGAGATGATGAACCCAAGGAAATGAACCTCAGGTTGCATGAATGTGCACTTCTCTAGCTTACCATATAACTTATTCTCTCTGAGAATCTCACAAAGTAAATTCAGCTGTTGTAGGTGTTCCTTCTTGCTTGAACTGTAGACTAGAATGTCATCAAAGTATACCACAATGAATTTTCCCAAGTAAGGCCTTAATACTTCTGTCATGAGCCTCATGAAGGTGTTAGGGGCATTGGAGAGCCCAAATGGCATCACTAGCCATTCATACAGCCCATGCTTGGTCTTGAATGCAGTATTCCACTTATCTCCAGCTCTAATCCTTACTTGATGATACCCTTGTCTTAGATCAATCTTGGTGAACACTTGAGCCCCACTGAGTTCATCCAGAATGTCATTGAGTCTAGGTATAGGGAACCTATACTTAATGGTGATGTTGTTAATTGCTCTGCTGTCTATACACATTCTCCAAGTTCCATCCTTCTTAGGTACTAGCAATGCTGGTACAGCACAGGGGCTAAGAGACTCCCTAACATACCCCTTGCTCAACAATTCTCCCACCTGAGATTGCAGCTCTTGAGTTGCCCTGGGGTCACTTCTATAAGCTGGCTTGTTTGGAAGGACAGCCCCAGGCACCAGATCAATGTGGTGCTCAATTCCCCTTAGTGGGGGTAATCCACTAGGTAATTCAGCAGGGAAGACATCCTCATAGGCTTTCAGCAAGGCTTGTACTTCCTTAGGCACCTGGTTAGACCCTTCCCCTACCTCCTTGGTGAGGAGGACATAGACTAGCCTAAGATCATTTAACTCTTGCTCCATTTCTGATTCACTCAACAGCAGAACTTCCTTAGCAGTTTCAGTTAAGAGTGGAGGGTTCCCTTTCAGGATAGGAGGTAAAGGAGCTAAGATGATTTTCTTCTTCCCAAACCTGAAAGAGTAAGTATTGTCCCTTCCTTGATGGACAGCATCCCTATCAAACTCCCAAGGCCTCCCCAATAGGAGGTGACAAGCATCCATAGGCAATACATCACACAAGGCCTCATCAGCATATCCTTTACCAATAGAAAATGGGACAACACACTGTTGATCTACCTTAACTTCAGCCCCCTTGTTCAGCCACCTAAGCTTGTAAGGTTGAGGGTGGTCTTTGGTGGGTAATGTTAGTTTATCCACCAGTGTTTTAGAAGCTACATTGGTACAACTACCTCCATCCACAATCAGATTACACACCCTCCCTTTCATGGTGCACCTAGTTCTAAAGATCTGATGTCTTTGATCTTCTTCTAAGGGTTGGGGTTGTGTGTGCATCACCCTCCATGTCACCAGACTTAACCCATCATCAGGCTCTATCAACTCCTCACTAGCCTCTATCTCAGGCTCTTCCATCTCATCATCACAGACCAACACCTCATCATCTCCCCAATGAACTACTTTTAGGGTGCTCAGAGCTCTTTTGGATGGACATTCTCTAGCAAAATGTCCATATCCTTGACATTGAAAACACTTTTGAGAGGGGTAGTCTTCCTTTGGCATGCCTCAACAGCCTTGCCTTTATCAGGGTTGAAAGGAGCCTTAGTAGGAGCCACAGGTTCTCCCATCTTGATTCCTACAAAAGGTTTGTAGGTAGGGGTTCTAGCAGGTGTCTTAGAGGCAATGGCCTTCCCTTTTCCCAACTTTTCTACTCTTAAGGACAAGTTAACAGCTTCCTCAAAGGAGTATATATTTTGTAACCTGACTTTACTAGCTATTCTCTCATCCAAGCCTTCTAAGAACCTTGCTATCTTTTGCTCAGACTTCTCAACAACCTCACATTGCAGTGTGAGTTGTTCAAAGTCCCTTAGATAAGACTCTACAGGTCTTTGGTCTTTTTTCAGGTGAGTGAGCTTAATGAACATGTCCTGAGTGTAGTCCCTAGAGACAAACTTAGCCCTCATTTTATTTTTCAGTTTGAGCCATGACTTAACATGTTCTTTTCCTTCCCTAACCCTCAAGGTTTTCATATTTTCATACCACAGTGAGGCATAACCTTTTAGTTTCATGATAGCAACCTTAAAAGCCTTTCTATCAGTGTATCCTTTAAACTCAAAGACTCTTTCTACAGACCTTAGCCAATCTAGGAAATCATCAGGGTTCATGCTACGTAGAAAGTCAGGGATCTCTACCTTTATGTCTTTGTCCTGGTGTCTGAGAAGGCTTTGATCTGAGCCATCTGAGTCTGACATTTCAAACTGATCTACAGGTTGCCTCCTCCTTCCTCCACCTTGTGGGAAAGGTGCTCCTCTTCCTCGACCTCTGCCTCCCCTTGTATCATTGTTCTGCTGGTCCTCAAGGAGTTCATGTACAGATCTAGAGACCTCTATTACAGTTCTGACAAGACCTTGAACTGTGTTTTCAAGACCTGTGATTCTCTCTTCACTCATGGTTGGATTTTGTATTTTTAATGTAGTTAGGTAAATGAACTCACAAACCAAAGCTCTGATAACCAATTTGCAATGAAACTATTCAGAAAGACAAGCTAAACAATGACAAATTGAACTAAGGTTAGATACTTTGCAATTGCTCTGTTTTTGTTTGGACTGAATGCTAAAAGAAAGAGATAGAACCTTAACCAAAGCACAAAGCCAATGGTTGAGGGTTGAACCTTGATCCCAGCACTCAGCTAAGGGTCTAATCTCACTTCCAAGCACAAAGCAAAGGAAGTTGTCTCAAGCACACAGCCAAGAGATGCTAACAGAAACAAGGTTTCAGTTTTTGTGTTTACTTCAAATCTACCTTTCATTCATTAGAAACAAGCCTTATATAGGCATTAGGATTACATCTTGAACGTCCAAACACATCTAAGGTTAATAATGTTCCTCAAAAGAAAACAAAATAACAACTACAAACTGATACAAACTGAAATAAAGTGAACAATAGAAAACAGCTCTGAAAAGGACAGGTTCCTTATTGCCTTGCTGCTGCTTTGTTATATGGTACATAGTGGACTTTTTGCTTGGTGTTTTGGTCCTAAACTGGAGTAGTATTAGTCCCCAAAGTCTGAGCAAAAAGCCCTTGAGTCTGCTTGGCCAAAAGAGGAAACTTTGAGAGTGACATTTGAACTGCTTCTGGATAGGTGAGAACTGGACTGTTGAACTTGGCTTATGTTTTGAGGGGTGTTCCTGGCGTTTTCTGAGGAAGGTTTCCTGGACAAAAAGTTAGTAGACCCTCCCTAGAGTCATGCCCCATAGTTGGTTAGGAGTCCCTAAGCTTGGAAGTTGCCCTGAGACCCTCCCCAAGGCACTGCTGCTGGCTGGTTTTCCTGAGGTTTTGTTGGCTTGTTTTGTGAGTCTGTTTTGTGTCTCTGTTGGCTCTGGCTCATGTCATGGGTACCACTGGCTCGTGTCATGGCTTGCTTGCTTGGGCCTGGACTATACAAAGCATTAAGATAGCTTTTGGCATAGGGTGAGGTTGGTATTGAATCATGGTTGGACTGATCATAGGTTGTTTGGTCTTGTCTTTGAGCATGGCATTGAACTCCTGTTGCACTTAATTGCACCAGACCAACTTCCGCTATTGTCTCGTAATTCGAACGGTCTTGTGATGTATCGGCCCATCACCTATTAATCCAAAAATACACTAGTTAACCCAATTAACATGGAAAATAATAGACAAGTAATTACATCACGAAACTGTCAAACATATAGTAATTAACTCAAATAATGCGAAAGACGACCGTAAAAATATATAGATAAGAGGTATAAATCGAATAAATATCGTCTTATCACGGAAATAAAACATAACAAGCATGCGATTTATATAGCGGAAAATACGGTATTTTTAAAACCTTTTTACATGTCAAAATAAAAGTACGAGGAATGTCAAATAAATACAAACTAAAGTAGAATATACTACAAAGATACGTAGTCTCTCAAAACGTGATCAAACATAAAGTTATTAGCAAACTAGCTAAGAAAAGTCTAGGGGTGAATCGTCAAGGCCAACGCTCGCTAGCTCACACCCGAACCCATAAACAACAAGCAAAATCCATCCAAGCAACTTGTTCATCCATTAAAACATGAACGCCACAGTCAGTGGGGAGTAACTTCGGGTTCTCCCAGCCATATCAACAATAACATACTTAAACGAAAATACATAAGTAGAAGCATACATATATGAATATACATGTGAATTACGAGAAGGATAAATAGGCTTTTCAATATTTAAGATATAGGCACATGAAGTACAAAACCGTAACCATCATATCATAGATAGACTCGGGGAAGACACCCTTAGGCAACTATGTACTCACTAGGGCTTGCATCTCACCGGTAGCGGCATATACTTGATAAGATTGAGACTCGAAATATAAACCACGCCAAGTCATTCAACGGTCACAAATAATTAACATATAATCATCCATCCAAATGTACGAATACGTTGACAAACATCTCTCACGGTAAATGACACGCACTAGCACCATGTACATAGCCAGTATGATTAAAATCGAATCCACGGGATAAACATTTCCCTAAACGCATACACGATTAACATTTCGTATATGTAGACTTATTTCCTCAGGGTAGAACGACAATAATAATACGGTCCTAGTCTAAACCTGGCCAGACTCTCGGAATCACATTTTCCGATTCGACATGCGATAAACATTTCGCATCCAAGACTCGGTCAAACATAGAAGCCGAGTACCCCAAATTCAATCAACCTTCACGAAAGAGGCGGAAAGAGCACAAGCATCATAACAAGCGGTATGCTACATGCAATGACACCACCTCGCAAGTATACGACATTTGACGGCCGGGTCGACCAACGCAAAGCGTTCGCCTCCCAACAACATCGTCATATGCCCACTAAAACATGCATTTAAGCATTAAGGACACAACTCCTCGTTCCGACATTCCAGTCGACCGAGCGAGGAGGTAGCCGGGGAATGAGAGTTCATAGCACTTAACAATTAGTGCTCAAATCATAACATATGTAAAACCGACTCAAAGTGGGATATATCAAAAACCGTCACTAAACATGCGATACAAGCGAATGGAACATCATATATTCTAAACATGAATATTTAAAGTCATTACATAAATTTATACGATAAACGAACCATGTGAACTATTATAAAAACAAGTATAATAAAGAATAGAAAAGGAAATGGCAGCGTGTGCCAGCCGGTCAAGGTGACCGACTTGCCGGCTACCCGGCTAGCGTTTAGGTAACATATGAAAACAATTGAAAATACAGCGTGATCCAGCCGGTCAAGTGGACCGGCTGCCGTCTACCTGACTTGACCGTATACCTATTGAGAAAAGAAGAAGGAAAAGAGGTGTGTCTCAGCCGGTCGTCCGGCTGAGACATACTTCACACCAAAATTATCACGTAACACCAATAAAACATCAGCCAACTCCCAGCCGGTCAGCTGACCGGCGGCCGGCCGGCCTACTGGGACCACATGTACACGAAAATCATCACACATCACTAAGAATCATCCAAAATCATCAACACATATCAACTATCATCAACTAACATTAACAATTATCAACAAACAATAACCATCATCAACAAACACAAATTCTATGAATACTAATCCTATCCTAAATACGTTTACTAACATCCAAAACACATTAAAACACATAATGATATCAAGTAACCCTTCACCGTTACCTTTTCGCGTCTTCAATCCTCGTCTAGGTCCTCATCTACTAAGTAGTAGTCTTTGTCGAGGTCTTGAAGGTCTCCACCTACAATTAGACGACAAAAGATGAATATAATTCACCTTTGAGAAAGACGGATAAATTGAAAAGTGAGAAAGACGGTAATTTTATTACCAATTAAGATAGAGGACGATGAGAGGGGAAGATTATGACGAAAATTAGCGGATTTGAGCAAGGAATGAAGGAGTAGTGACGATCTTTAGCTTGATCAAGAATGGGGTTTAGGGTTTTGGTTACTTGTTGAGGAAGAAGGAGTAAGTGGAAAGAATGAGGGAGTTAGGGTTTAAAGAAGTATAAGGTGAGTAAGTGGAAAAACATGGAAAAAGCCCAAAAGCGGCTTAAGGCGTAACTCACTCGGAATTTCGAGTAAAGTACGAAAACGAACTCGGATTTGCTCAACTAGACACGGGAAATTAAATTCTAGACTAAATCTAAATTACGTTGAAAAGTATCTGTATAATATTTTTAATATAAAAATAAGGTACATTTGCGGGTGTTACAATCACCCCACCTTTTAAAAAGTATCTCCCTCGAAACTTGAGCGAAAGAAAGATACCTTAATCGAATAGGCTTGGATATTTAATACGCATAGTAGCTTCCGGTTCCCACGTCTCTTCTTCAACATTAGCACATCTCCACAAAATTTTCACTAAAGGCACCACTTTACTACTCAACATCTTATCTTTGCGATCTAGAATGCGAATTCGGTTCAAGCTCGTGCATTTTCGCTTGAAAGGCATGGCTTGGATCACTAATGTACTTCCTCAATTGAAAAACATGGAAGACATCATGAACTTTTTTCAAATTCGCGGGCAAGTCCAAATTGTAAGCTACGGCACCAATTCTTTTCACAATATCAAAGGGTCCAATGTATTTCGGGCTCAATTTACCCTTTACACCAAACCTTTTAACACCCTTCATCGGAGATACTTTCAAGAACACTTTATCTCCAACTTCAAATTCTAACGGTCTTCTCCGGACATCGGCATAGGATTTCTGTCGGTCTTGAGCGGCTTTCATTCTATCACGAATGACCTTCACATGATCAATAGTTTCAACAAGAACATCGGGACCTAAGTCACGAACATCACTCAATTGATTCCAACAAATAGGACTTCGGCATTTTCTTCCATAGAGAGCTTCATAAGGAGCCATCTTGATCGAGGCATGATAACTATTGTTGTAAGAAAACTCCACCAACGGTAGACTCTTTTTCCAACTAGATTGGAAGTCGAGTGCACAAGCCCTAAGCAAGTC
>JAIUZE010069045.1:0-44801 GCA_022085475.1 Heliosperma pusillum | reverse complement strand
AATGAGAGTACAAAGCACAGGACAAAATAGTGCTCAAACCGTATCATTTGTAAAAACCGACTCAAAGTGGGAACATACCAAAAACCGTCACAAAACATGAGAATAGGGAATCATATAAGTTTAAATATGATAAAAATGAGTCAATACATGATACATAAGCATTAGAACAAGTTTATGAAGCATAATGAATAAAAACATAGATCACCTATCCAAAACAACGTTGTTTGGAAACCAACGAAAACAAGGGTCCACTTTAAACAGTCATAACTAGAGTTCTAGATATGGGAATGCAGAAATTCTAAGTCGCGGTGATAGCTTATCCTCTTACGGTTCCAACGAGATGTCACACGCCTAAAACAAGCAAGTAACGAAGGAGATATGATCATTTTACGAAAAGGGGTCAGTGCAGGAAAATTTCTGTTGGCAGCGTATGACGCATCCTGCGTCCCCACGACGCAGCCTGCGTCCCCACGACGCAGCCTGCGTCCCCACGACGCAGCCTGCGTCCCCACGACGCAGCCTGCGTCCCCACGACGCAGCCTGCGTCCCCCAACGCAGCCTGCGTCCTTCACGGGATTCAAGGACGATCAAAAATCAACATGTTATCAACAACAAAATCCTCATTTATCATCACAAATCATCAATTCTCATATCAATTAACAACTAACAACATCCATCAACCACAACACAAGTCCTAAGCATACTAACCATAATCTAAATACGATTACTAGCCTAGAAAACACATAAAACACATAAATGATATCGAGTAACCTTTCACCGTTACCTTTTCGCGTCTTTAAACGGTTTCTAAACCTTCCTAGTCTCCACCTACATACAATTAGATATTAAAAGATGAATATAATTCACCTAGAGAAAGACGGATAATTTAAAAAGCGAGAAAGACGGTAATTTTATTACCAATACGAATAGAGGAAGCTAAGAGGGGAAGAATAAGACGAACTTACGTGAATTTAAGCGAGAAACGAATGCGGTATGATGATTCTAAGAATGGATCAAAGAGAGAGGCAAGGTTTTTGGTTTGCTTAAGGATGAAGAAATGTGTTTGGTTTGTGTTGAAATGAATTAGGTTAAGGGTAGTATGAGGGAGTATAAGTAAAGGGTGAGTCGGAAAAGTCAACGAAAGTCAAAGGCGGCTCAAAAGTCAAGAAAAGTCAAACTCGCCTTAAGACGGGATTCCCATGGAATCTCGAAGAAATTCCAAATACGAACTCGGAAATTCTAAATTCGACTCGGAAAATAAAATTCTATATTAAAACTTAAATTTGCTGAAAAGTATCCGTAAAATATTTTCACTAGAAAAATAGGGTATATTTCCGGGTGTTACAAGAAAATTCATGGAAGTAGTCAAAAAACTCCATGTAACGGTTCCCTTCACTGAATTAATCACTCAAATCCCTTCTTACACAAAATTCATGAAGGATATCCTAACTAAGAAGAGGACTTTAGATGATGTTGAAATCATAGCATTCACAGCTGAGTGTAGTGCTTTATTGCAAAATAAGTCCCCTCCTAAGTTAAAGGATCCAGGTAGTTTCTCTATACCTTGCACTATAGGCACCTACACAATCGATAAAGCTCTATGCGTTCTAGGTGCCAGTGTAAGCGTCATGCCCTATTCCATATGTGAAAAGTTGAATATGAGAATTCTCAAATGCACCAGTATCACTCTGCAAATGGCAGACCGTTCTTTAAAACAACCTATGGGAGTTTTAGAAGATGTGCCTGTCAAAGTAGGAAGGTTTTTCATTCCCGTCGATTTCATCGTACTAGATATGGCTGAAGATTCTCAAATCCCTATTATTCTAGGAAGGCCATTTTTACACACTGCCGGAGCAATAATCGATGTTAAGAATGGAAAACTGACACTAGAAGTAGGTGATGATAAAGTCACCTATAACTTGAACAGTGCAATGAAAAGCCCCATGCTAGAAGATCCTTGGAGTTTCATTGATATTGTCGACTCCATTATAGATGAATCTCTGTATCCATCAATAATCGAGGATCCTTTAGAAGCAATCTTGTTGTTGGAGGATATCTCTGAGAATGACAATTTCGAGATCAGTGAGCTGGAAAAGGATCTGACCGGAAAAGAGATACCGTCAGAAGAAGTTAAAGAGTTCATAAGCTTGATTGATACTCCTGCCAAAGCAGAAGTACACAAACCTGAATTGAAACCTCTTCCCTCGAATCTAAAATATGCTTTTTTAGATGAATCTTATTATTGCCCAGTCATAGTGAGTGCTCTCCTAGATGAAAATCAGTTAACCTCACTATTGACTGTCTTGAAAAAGCATAAAAAGGCAATAGGTTAAAAGCTTGAAGATTTAACAGGCATAAGCCCAGACTTCTGCATGCATAGAATCAACTTAGAAGAAGGCCAAAAACCTTGTGTTCAAGGTCAACGCCGTCTTAATCTCAACATGCAAGAAGTAGTTAAAACTGAAGTTATGAAATTGCTAGATGCTGGCATAATCTACGCAATCTCTGACTCTAAATGGGTTAGCCCCGTTCAAGTTGTTCCCAAGAAAGGAGGAACAACAGTAGTCAAAAATGAGAAGAATGAGCTCATCCCCACAAGGATTGTGACGGGATGACGTATGTGTATTGACTACAGAAAGCTGAATCAATCAACTAGGAAAGATCACTATCCTCTACCCTTCATTGACCAAATGCTAGAGAGGTTAGCTTGCCACAGGTATTTCTGTTATTTAGATGGTTACTCAGGATTTTTCCAAATCCCTATCCACCCTGAGGACCAAGAGAAAACCACTTTCACCTGTCCCTATGGTACTTTTGCTTATAGTAGAATATTATTTGGCTTGTGTAATGCACCTGCCACTTTCCAGCGTTGTATGACCAGTATCTTCTCGGATTTTTTTGAATCTATCATGGAAGTATTTATGGACGACTTTAGCGTCTGTGGCATTTGTTTTGATAATTGTTTGACAAATCTATCCAGAGTTCTAAAACGCTGTGAAGAAGTCGACCTTGTTCTCAACTGGGAAAAGTGTCACTTCATGGTAAACGAAGGTGTAGTTTTAGGTCACATCGTTTCAGAAAGAGGTATAGAAGTGGATCGAGCTAAGATCCAAGTTATTGAACAGCTGCCACCACCTGCTAATGTAAAAGGAATCAGGAGTTTCCTTGGCCATGCCGGTTTCCACCGACGATTTATAAAAGATTTTTCAAAGATAGCCAAACCCCTGACTGAGCTCCTTTTCAAGGACGCACCTTTCAATTTCACTAAGGAATACCTTGAGGCATTCAACAAAATCAAACGTGCTTTGATCACCGCACTTATAATCCAGTCATCTGATTGGAATCTGCCCTTCGAACTGATGTGCGATGTTGTTTTAGGGCAAAGAAAGGAAAAGTTTCTTCATGCGATTTACTATGCTAGTAAAACCTTAGATCCTGCCCAAATCAACTATGCCACCACTGAGAAAGAACTTCTCGCCATTGTCTATGCCTTAGACAAATTTCGCTCGTACTTAATAGGATCAAAAGTTATTGTCTACACTGACCATGCTGCCTTGAAATATCAGCTTTCAAAGAAAGAGGCAAAACCTAGATTTATCCGATGGATCTTACTCCTTCAAGAGTTTGATTTAGAGATCCGGGATAATAAAGGAGCAGAGAATGTAGTCGTTGACCACCTCTCAAGGATAAGAGTAACTGAAATAGGATTACCAACGCCAATTAATGATTCGTTTGATGATGATTCATTAATGGGGATTGCGAACTCTTCTCCTTGGTATGCTGATATTGCCAACTTCCTTGTCAGTCGCCAGCTACCCTCCGACCTTTCTTATAACCAAAGAAAGAAATTTTTGCATTATGCAAAATCCTTTGTTTGGGATGACCCCTATCTTTTCAAGCAATGTTCAGATGGTCTGTATCGACGTTGTATCCCCCAGTGGGAGGTAAAAGGAGTTTTAGAAGGATGCCACTCATCTGCTTACGGTGGTCATCATGGTCCGTCCAAGACCGTAGCCAAAGTCTTACAATCCGGGTTTTTCTGGCCCTCGATGTTTAAAGATTCAAGAGACTTTGTTATGGCTTGTGATGCTTGTCAACGAATGGGTCAAATATCCAAGAGACATGAAAGGCCTCAAAACGGCATATTAGAAGTCGAAATATTCGATGTCTGGGGTATTGACTATAAAGGACCATTCCCTTCTTCAAATGGAAATCGTTACATTTTAGTCGTTGTCGACTATGTTTCAAAGTGGGTAGAAGCAATTGCCACCCCCACCAATGATGCTAGAACTGTGATACGACTATTTAAGAAGATCATCTTTCCGCATTTTGGTGTACCCAGAACCGTGATAAGTCATCGAGGAACTCATTTCGGAGAAAAGCAGTTAGACACTCTGCTTGCCAAGTATGGTGTGTATCACAGACGAGGATTAGCGTACCACCCTCAGACCAGCGGTCAAGTAGAAGTTTCAAACAGAGAGCTAAAAACAATTCTTCAAAACAATGTCTCGAAATCTAGAACAGATTGGAGTAATAAGCTCGATGACACCTTATGAGCTTATCGCACAGCTTTCAAAACCCCGATTGGAAGAGCTCCTTATCGGTTGGTTTATGGAAAGGCTTATCATCTCCCTGTCGACTTAGAGTACAAAGCTCACTAGGCTATCAAAGAACTCAACTTAGACACTAAGCTTAGCGCTGAAAGACGACTTTTGCAACTCAATGAGCTAGAAGAATTTCGTTTGCAAGCTTACGAGAATTCTAGGATCTAAAAAGAGAAAACGAAGCGTTGGCACGACAAGAGGATAATCAGAAAAGAATTTAATGACCGTTTGAAAATTTTTCCGGGAAAACTTTGATCACGATGGTCTGGACCATTCACTGTCACATATGTAAGAAAATACAGTTATGTGGAAATAATGACAAGTAATGGTGAAAAATTCAAGGTCAATAGACACCGATTGAAACTCTACTATAGCAATTCCATGATCGGATGCTTAGATATTGTCTATATAGAGCGTCAATCCCCAACCAAATGATTTCATAGAAGAATTCGTCGAGCGAGACGTTAAACCAGCGCTTCTCGAGAGGCAACCCGTGTTCCTTTCTTTTTTGCATTTTATTTTTGCTTTCCCTTTTTCGTTGTTTTGTTAGATTTACTTTGCAGATGAAAGAGTTTTTGAAGAATCTACAAAGACCTTGCTTGTCAAGTCCAAAAGACTAGCTTGGGGGAGTCCGCGCTGAATAGTAAGCTTCATTCTTCTTCCATTTTTCCCTTTTTACCCTTCTTCCCATTGAGCATCTCGTTGCATATTTAGTCTTTGTGCTCACATTGAGGACAATGTGATGTTTAGCTTGGGGGAGGGATTGCATTTTCCCATTTTGCATTTTAGTTGTTTATATTTTTCAATTTTTGAATAAGAGAAAAATTTAAAATTTTGAACATAATTGAATGCTTTTCATGCTTTGCTTGCTTGTTTACAATGCTATCATGTTACATTTCCCAAACTTAGAGCTTTCAAAAGATAATGATTCGATATTCATTGAGTTGTGCATACATAGGGAAGTCTTGTACATAGTAGGCATGGAATGAATCTATAGATTAGTACGCTTGATCTTGACATTTGGCAAGCTACATATATCGTAAGGTAGAACCTCCTTAGGCTGGTACATCTATACCCAGTCTCATCTAGGTGTGAGTAGTTCTCCTTGTGATGTGTGTCATGTCAAAACGCATAAGTATGGTTCTCATTTCATTCCTATAAGCATTGCATTCATGATTCACTAAGATTGGAAGCCTTTTTCACTTTGAATTACCCCTCAAAATTAGCCCCTTCATACAAATGTTTCACAAGATAATAGCTACACATAAAAACTGCCTACCTTGTTGAGTTAGCAGCTAGACTATGGTGTATGGGTGCTCTTTTGAGAAGATTTGTTCTTTTATGTCAAAGTGAATTTAGGAGAACCAAAATGTCCAAGAAGCGATGTTATGTTGAGAGAAAAAAAAGAAAAAAAAGGAAAAAATGAAATAGAAAAATGAAAAAAATTGAAAAAGAAAAAAATCGAAAAAAAAGAAAAAAAAAGTAATAAAAGAAGTAGTTGTGAGTATCTTCTCAAAATGTCAATTCAATATTTAGAAGGAGTTCACTCTTGTGTTTCGTGTGTAATAAGCCAATCCGTTCCTTCTGGCTTCGTTATTCGTCTTTTGGGAATCAATCGAAAGTTTGGATTGAGTATTCATTCATCATTGGTCAGTTGCTAGCTCATTCTAACCTTCACATGACCATAACTAATTATCCACATTTCACCCATTTCCCAAAGCCTTCTTCATATTTCTTTTCCGGCCTCTTTTCTATGTGCATTGTGATCTTTGACTTGTGTTTTGAATTGTTTACCATATTAGACTGCGGACACATTTTCATAAGTCGTAGATAGGTGAGTGTCTCAAAAACATTTACACATAAAGAAATCACCTTTTGCATACATGAGTGTTCGATTGTGCCGTGAGAGTCCATTTGTCAAAAAGATCATGCAAGAGCCGAAAATTCTGTAGTGAAATTCTTTGTGCTACGCCGTTATGTAAATCTCAGCCATGTTTATGTATCATTCTTGCCCACGTTGTTTTTGGGTTATGATTCATTATGTTTCCAAAGTTTTACATTGAGATTTGTTTCTTGATGGTGTAGTAGCCAATGCTTGCAACCCTTGTCCTGGTATTGTTTGTTATGTTTGCTTGAGGACAAGCAAGGGTTTAGCTTGGGGAGTTTGATAAGTGAATATTTGTATGATTTTAATCCCCAATTTAGCTCGGTTTTGTATGTCATTTGTGCTTTGTTAAGCCATTTTATGAGCTAATATCGTCTTCTAGGCGAATTCCTATGTTCTAACCTGTTTTGTAGGGAAAGTGACGTTTCTACGCCCTTTTTCTATATTCCCGAGCATTTGCCTAGAAACCGACGATTTGAAGAAGCAAGCTTGACCAAGTCAAAGGCATTTCAAGAAGGTTCACTGATTCAAAAGAAAGAAGAAGCAAAGACGATTTCGCAGTTGTCAGAAGATCGATCAGTTAGGCGAAGAAATCATCATTTTACATCAAACCCTATCAACAAACCCGACTCAAAAGGTCAAGGGGGATAATGAAAGTCAAGTCATAGGCCAAAGGAGATGAAACGAAAGTCAATGGACCAAGATCACTACATACCCGATCGGGTAAGTAGTGTATCCGATCGGGTATCCTTACTGTTCCGAGCTTTTGCTTCGACTTCCTTTATTTTGTCCTATATGTTTAATGGATGACCCTTCCCCCACGAAACCTACTGCTATATAAGGAGTGCCTCAACCACCAGTCTCAACACTTCTACATACTTCTCTACACTTCTCTCTTTACAAAAAACCCTAGATTAGGAGGAGAGAAACCTAGCCTCTCGTCTCTTGTCTAGATCATTTTCTTCTTCCTTTTTGTCCTTAGTTTCTTAGTTTATTTCTGTCTTTTCTACATTAAATCCTTAGCCTAGATCAATAAAAATTCCATCTTTGTAACTACTTATTGTGGTTCAAGTATTGTAATTCGTGGATTGACTATTCTATGCAAGGAATTTTTATTACGGTTGTTTATATTAATCGTCATCTAGGTATTCCTATTTTATCTTTTGTTTAAGGTCTTTATGTTTCTTATTTGATTGCTATTTTCATTACATGTTATTTTAGATTCAATTTCAATATCGTGGTAATCATTTCATTTCCTTAGATCGTCAATTTAGCGTCGTTATTATCGCCAATTAAAGAGTCTTAAAATACTATCAAAACCAAATAAACATGTCTATCCTAGTTTTTATTATTAACATCATCTTAGATTTAAACATCACCATGAGTGAGTAGTCACCTTTCTAGAGTATAGGGTAGCCATGTAGGTTAATTAAAAGATGATAATTGAATAAAAGAAATTGTGTTTTTAAAACATTGTGTCTATGAATGTTTGGACTATAACGATAGTTAACGATTCCTGATCAAAATCATTGACTAAAATGGAATTCTTTTCCAAGGTAGAAATACGTGAATTGAATAGACAAAGCATGACATGGTAGATTAAGACCTAGTAAATTGCCTAAAAGCCTGCTAGATCATCTTATCTATGATTGTTAGGAACTCACAATGAATTATTTGCATGTTCTAAATCCAATTTCATCAATATGTTAATCCACATGTGTGAACCTACTTCCCTAGATTCTTTTTATCATTGTTAATTCATCACCTTCTTTATTGTTTTCGTTTTGATTTGCTTTTATTTTGTTTTCATTTATGCTTTTTATTAGTTTAGAAATCAAAACCACAAAACCCAGATACTCGTTAGATAAGACCCAATTGCAAGACATTTCACATTCTATAGGAAACACCATCTCCCTGAGGATCGACCCCTACTTCCCTACTTCCCTAATTACATTAATTTGTTATTAGCCTAGTATGGGGAATTTATCTTTGACCAGGGCTTGCGACATGCTCAATCAAAGGGAAATAAATCAACAATACAATAATTAAATAAAGCTATGAAAGAATTACAAAGATTCCAGCGGATTCCGGGATCTATGTCGGAAATATGCCCAAAAGAAAGGTTTAAAGAAAAGAAAGATTAAAAGACTAACCAAACATATTAACAATGATATTAGGGTTAACAGTTGATTAATTATACAATTAAAGCTACGTCGGAGCGAATCAGGAAGTTCACAGACAAAATCCAACCCTGAATAGGCGCATAATGTGATACGTCCTCTGGAAGAGGCGCAGCACTATGTGCGTCTGTTCTTGAGTTCGGTTCTGATTGTGAAGCCAGAATCGCAATCAGTTAGTATTCGTTTGTGTATTTACGGTTTATTATTGATCTACAAGTCGAGTGAAAGTGATTTAATAGATTAAATATACTCTAAATTATATCAAAGACGAATCTAGAGATTAGATAGGAACAAATCTAACCTCTAAAGACATGATTTGATCTACAAGACAACAAATACCCACTAATACCCACTTATATTGATTATTATGGATCTAAGTCAAGACAAACTATCTAATTAGATTAAAAGACGAATCATAAGAAATAACAAAAAAGCTATTAAAGGTTTTGAAAAGGTTGGAGCATGAATACGACATGAATCTTACATGAAATGAATTCAAATACAAAAGAAAATACAAAGGCGGGATTATTACACCCTCAGACTTAAAAGTTGACGAAACAAGATTAACTAACTTGCGTTTTAGCGATAGCTCGACTCAAATGTAAGGAAAGTTCCCTCGTAAGAGGATCGAAAAGATTAATTAAATTGATTAAGTATAGTGGTCAAATTAGTAGGTCAATGCAAGAACGTGACGGGAACCCAGAAGGATCTGAGCTTACGCGGTCGATTGATCAAGCACGTAGATGTCAAAATGTTTAGAGCAAGGTATAGAATGCGAAGATAGAGAAAAGAAGGGGCGGAACACTCGCGTTCCTTAAAAGTGAGCACGAACCTCTCCTTTTATAGGGAAAAATATGAAGAGTTTTGGAATAACTCAAACACGGAAAGAAATCTAGAAAATATTGCAGAAACAGGCAAAATAAGCCTGGGGAAGAGGCGCAGCACCTACTACGTTATTTCCCACGCAGTTTCCTCCTTTGAAAGAAAGATTTCCGCGTTTCTATTATGGAATTATGTAAGATCTCGAATTCTTTCTAAATACAATACGGATATATTTTACCAAAAAAAGATAAGTTTTAAAATATTAAAATATCCGGAACATTCTTGAGCGTTCAGACTCGGTTTTAAAAGACGGTTTATAGAAAATGAAGTAGTTTTTGACCCGGACTCGAGATAAACTCTAATGACTGTCAAAACGACCGTATCGGCACGTAGATGATGACAAGGGGTAGACACAAGTATTTGATCTATCACTTGGCGATAAACTTATTAACTGTCATAAATTGTTTCGCATACCAAACATGCGGTCCAATGATCGCTAGGTGGTTGGCGGAAGGTGTAGAAATGAGGTATCTACAGAGCCCCCACTTTGACTGAGGCTTGGACAAGGCCAAAGTCAACGTTTAGCCACCAGGTCAATCGAATATTGCAACCTGACGACTATGGCAACACGAGGCGGTTCAAGGGGTCTGAACCAAGGACCTGTCGTCGGAAACATTTTAGGGTCTGTCGACCATCGGGGAGGGTCTTTTAAGGTTCATTAGACTATGTACGAAAGCTCGCCAGCAATAAGGAGTCATACCTGAGCATCTTCTTATTTGGACTAAGGTGCGATGTGAGGCTCGCCAGCCGTCTGAATATGGCGCGTAATGAGGCTCGCCAACCGCTGGGGATATGGCTCGTAACAAGGCTCGCTAGCCGCTGAAAGGGCGCGTATACGAGAATCCGTCTGTCTTTGTCTTCAGGCGAACTCTTGTTGGGGAAAGGGCGCGTGATGAAGCTCGCCAGCTGTTGAAAAGGGTGCGTAGTGAGGCTCGCTAGCCGTTTAAAGGGCGCGTGAGGAAGCTCGCCAGCCGTTGAAATGACGCATGTTGAAGCTCGCCAGCCATTGAAAGGGCATATACGAGAATCGATTATGTCTCTGTCTTCAGGCGAACTCTCGTTGGGGAAACATATGTTGAGGTAGAACTTTGCTGGGGAAAAGGCGCAGCAAGAGCTGCGACTCCTGCTGGGGATTGCTTGAAATTCCTTGACATGATTGAACAATCAATATTTGACATTATTATCTCTTTTTTGCAGGCGTGGGTGTACTCCTACTTTGAGGGCTTCTTGCCCAAGAGGACGGAGCCTGAGCCGCGAGCGTACCCAGTTGTGAGGGATTGAGTGGTGTGCCGTAAGATAAGCCATCGTTCTTCTAATGATGTCTACAGGAGATCAAGGTGACAGGCGTCGAGCCTCCAGCTTACTCCAAAAGGTTTGAGTATATTGATGTGGCTGGCTCTGTGGCAACATCTTGTGAGGAAGGTGGGCTTCTGATTTTGGCTATCTCCTTTACTTCCATTGCATAAGAAGGAAATTGTTTGATTTTTTTTCATCTGAATGCAGGTGACACCGTCTCAGCACGTTGTATTGTGGAGGTTGGCCAACCGACTGAGGACTACAGCCATTGAGGCACTTGTAGGTGTCCGGGACCAGCAAGTATGAACCTCTCGTTCCTTGTTTATTTTGTATTTTCGAAATGAAGTGACTAACTGAAATGAGGCATTTCTTTCGCAGAGGGCCTTGGAGCATGAGCTGGCAGAGTCTCGGAGGGAGACACAAGGTCCCGAGAGAAGATAGCTCGTCTATTGAGGGAGCTAGAGGACAGAAATACTGAGATTGCTGCTTTCGAGGTTCTAGATAGGCTCGCTGGCGATGAGGAGGATTAGCTATTTTATTTTGGTTGTAGACTTTGGACTTGTTTTGGATATGTTTTGCATTTTTTGGATTTTGTTTTGGGAGTAAGCCCCCAGTTGGATGTATATATGCCCTTCATTGATTTTATTTGATGGCATGAGTGCCTTTGCTGTTGGATTTCTCTGTTCCTGCAGGTTAGCTAAAAAACAGGTTTGGTAGCAAACGGTTTCTCCTGTTATGCTGCCGAAATCACACAGAGATTCACATAAATACACGAAGAATTCACCAATTGCATATTGGTGGCCTAAATTTACGCAAAACGAAAAGAGGTTTACAAAAAGCGGTTTTGTAAAAAGAACTGTTTAAGTTTTTGAAAGACTTGGGAAGAAAGATGAGTGAAATGATTCCTCTGAATAAGTGTGCTCATTTGGCGGCCATGTCGATTTGTGTCTTGAAAAGCGAAACCGACGAGGATTAAGAAATCTAAAACCATGGTAATGCGGCGTTTTTACCAAATCTACATCCTATAGGAATAAGAAATCATAGACGAATATCAATTAGGAAGGAGAAAAAGCTGTAAATGCTGAGAAGAAATGGAGATGCGCAAGAGCCTAACTTGCCTTTGTTTAGGAGAGATTATCCTTGACCTTGATAACAGAAAGGCTAATCGAGAGCTTCCATATCTGGGGACTCCTATCGTCTAGCAGGTAAGAACGCTTCCTTTCTTTTTTTTTCGTCTTTCTAATTTTTATCTTTTTTCGTCTTTCTCGTTTTTTTTGTTCCGTTTTTTTTTTCCGTTTCCATATCTTTTTTCTTTTTGGTCATTTTCCCTTCTTCTTTTTTGACATTCTTACTTGCCCCAGATATGGTTGATGGAACGTCTGCGATTGATCGAGCCCCCAGTTAATGTTTAAGGATATCGTGCTCGCTCGATCACCATGAGGACTAGGCTCTATATGGTTGACTTCACCAGGATTTTCAACTACTGGGAAAATAAACTGAAAGGGGAAGGTGGCCCCTTGATCCGATGGACTGTGCCATGGTGGCATCTCAGAGTAGTCACTGGATCATCATCTTTAGACCCAACTCGGTCGCTTCGCATTCCTGGTTTGGAGTTTATGGTATGCATATTCCCGGAGAGACTGGTGAGGCAAGTGGGCTTTAAGCAGAGGATCCCGAAACTTGATACCGTTCCCCATAGTGCCTTGGTTCATACCGCAGAGTCGTGTAGGGAATGGACCGCCAGATGGGTGCAAAGTAATATGTGTTTCATACCCGTTCCTGTTGGCTCCTTATGGGTATCTGACACATATTTGCGATGAAGGAAGGCTAGTACTCCAGAAGAGAGCGAGAAGCTAAGGAAACGTGAGCCTGTGAACTGTAAGATCTATGAAAGCGGTAAAGGGAGTTCCAAATATCTGACTGAAGGGGAGGAAGAAGCCGTATTTCTAGTCATGCACCCAGCGAAGAGTTCGAGGACTAATCCTGCTGCAAGGGTGGTGATAGATAGACACGCTAAGGCTAGACCTCGAGAAAGATCGTTGGTGATTAGGTCTGAGGTAACGCAGGAGCAGCCGGCTCGCGGTCGAGTCAAAAAGTGTGAAAAAAGTAACAAAAGCAAGGGGAAGATGGAAAAATAGCCTTAGTCAGTTTTATTATTTAGTATTATTATTGTTTTATTTGAGTTGTAATAGATGGTGGTATTTTTAGAATCCTAGCAATGGCTTTTTATTTCAGCATTTCTTTATGGGTGAAATGTTATTATTTTTATTTTTTCTTTCTTTATTATTCTTGTCGAATTTCAAGTGCAAATGCAAATGTCATTCTTTTCACATTTCAAAATAATAACGTGTTGAATCTTTTGAAGGATTGCCTACGTATTCATTAGAAAAAATGAAATCAAACCCTGCGCGTAGTTCGAGAAAATGAAAAAGAATAATTTTTTGAAGCAAGAGCTTGTAATGAACATAGAAAAAGGGTAGCATGTGCTTTACTTACTCCGAAAAGAAATAAAATTCGATTTATTTGATGACACAAGGATTATCCAAATGTCAAAATGCAAGAGCATAGCGACAATGAATTAAACTGGCCTGGGGCCGGTTTTATTCTGTGTCGCATGAGCGACAAGTGGGGTTGCGCGAGGCACGTTTTCCTAATGCATGCTAAGGGTAGTACCGTTTCAACTGTTCTAGGTTGGTACGATTAGCAAGTTCATTCTCGTCTAGGTCTGTGATTCTAACTGCATTCCCTGAGAATATGGATTTGACTAAGAACGGTCCAGCCCAGTTAGGTTTTAACTTTCCTCGTGGATGAATAGGTAAGAGAGCTCTGACTGATTTAAGCACTAAATCCCCTTCTTTGATGTTTCTGGGATTAACTCGTTTATTGAATGCTCGTTTGATACGTGCTTGGTATGTTTGTATATTGTGTAATGCACGCAATCTACGTTCGTCCAAGAGGACGAGTTCATCATATCTATCCCTCTTCCAATCATCTTCCGGGATTTGACTTTCTAAGAGAATACGCAGAGATGAGATTTCTAGCTCTACTGGCTGTATAGCTTCCATTCCGTAGGTTAAGTAGAAAGGAATAGCCCAGTGGGTGTCCTAACTGAAGTGCAATAGCCCCATAAGGCAAAGGGTATCTTGTGTGGCCAATCACGGTAATTGTCGATCATTTTCTTGAGGATGGTGAAGACATTCTTATAAGCTGCCTCCACCGCGCCATTAGTTTGAGGTCGATAAGGCGAGGAATGATGATTTTTGATCTTGTATTTGGCTAACAACTGCTCAGTCTCTGCTTCGAAGTGTGATCCATTATCACTGATCATTTCATGTGGGCAACCATATTGACAGATGATATTGGTTTGTATGAACTTTGCCACATTTTTAGCGGTAAGACTAGTGTAGGATGTTGCTTTAACCCATTTGCTGAAATAGTCGATAGCAAACAAAATGAAACAGTGACCTCCTGTTTCAGCTGGAGTGATCTTCCCAATGATGTCGGTTCCCCAAGCAGAAAATTGCCAGTAAGAGGTCATGGTGTAAAGCAACGAAAGATGAACATGCTAAACATTCCCGAAGATCTAGCAATTGTGGCAGTGTCTGACGTATTTTATACAATCTGACTCCATAATCGTCTAGTGATATCCTATACGTGATATTTTCTTTGCCATCATGGGCCCGCTCATGTGAGGACCGCATTCTCCGTCATGAACTTCTTCCATTATATTTTGCGACTGTGAACAATCAAGGCAACGCAAGATGACACCAAGAGGTGTTCTTTTGTACAATTCTCCTTGCATAAGGAGGTATTGAGAGGCTAGTAAGCGTATGGCGCGCTGTCCCTCTTATCTATATGTGGTGGGTATGTACCGTTGAGTTTGAAGTTTAGAATGGCTTGGAACCAGGGTTCCTCGGGATATCTGTAAGTTGGTACACATAGGCTGGTTCTGACCGTCGTTCGATGCATAAAGGCACTTCGATCATGTGGTCTGGCATGTTGATCAAGCCTGCAAGTTTCGCAAGAGCGTTTGCGAACTGATTCTCTTCACGAGGTAGATGTAGATAAGTGACTTTATCAAATAAATAGGTAACTTGATCTATTCTAGTATGATAGGGTGCTAGACTTTGACTCCAAATTTTCCATGATCCAGTGACCTGATTGATTATAAAGGAGGAGTCTCCATGAACTCGAAGATTCATAATGCTTAGACTGACAGCCGCTTGTGAACCAGTAAGGCAAGCTTCGTATTCTGTCGCGTTATTTGTCACCTCGAAGGCGAGTTTGACAGACAGTGGTGTATGATTGCCTTCAGGAGAAATGAGCATTACTCCCACTCCGAATCCTCTTAAATTCGATGCACCATCAAAATAAAGGTCCCACGAGTCTATACAAGTTTGAAATATATCTTCGTCTGGAAATGACCACATGTCTATTGCTTGGGTGTTGTTGATAAGATTGTCTGTGAAAAACTCACCAACGACACATCCTTAATTGACTTTCAGAGGTACGTATTGTTGGAGTAAGTGTCCTCCACAATAGTGCATTTATATAATAAATCTCATTTTTGAATATTCGTGTGATGACTAGTATATTGATACTCCACGTCAGTTGATTAACGTCAATCAATAACGATCAGCTGTCTATATTTAGACAATGTTGTCGTAATACGGCGGTGATCAACTAACCGCTTTCGGTCACACCTAAAGGATAGGACCCAAACAGAAAACTAATTATTTGGATACGATACAGTTTAATTAGTCCTTTACATATATATTTTTATATGTTTGATTACAACAGTTATTTATCGGAAATGGAGTTAGGAACTCATTCAGGTTAAGTTTATTTGTCAATAATACGATAACTGACTGAACAAATTTTATGTCTTATTTTAATACGATTAAATAAGATTTAATTTAGTAATTAATTGTTGATTCATTAAATTAGTGGAGGTTTTGTTTATATTCGGAGGTAGAGATAATTAGTTAGTTATAATTATAATAAGTTGTAACATAAATTAACTGAGAATTGTGGGACCCATTATATATTAATATATTGGTAATGTGTCACTTAAAAGTTAAGTGTATATATTTTACATCATGTATTTGTTGTATGATCAAATTAACATTTTCATTATATGAGATAAATAAATATATGATTAACAAGTATTTGTGTGACAAATATTAAAAATCAAAATGGACCAATTTTGTCACAAGGGCACCGGTTTTAGGGTGAGCAAAGGGCAAGGATTTGATTCCTTTTTATCTTGCCCATAAAACACATTTTGTTCTTTTCTAAACTTGCTTTTTATCTTACCAAGTAGTAATGATTTAGCATGCAAAGGAAAGAAACACTCAACCCCACCATCACTCTTTTGGGCCGGCTCATGTGCTCTTAAAATTAGCAATTGTTGTTCATTTTTATTCACCTGTGCAAAACTTATTCAAAACTTAACATATCTCTCTATATCTCTCTAAAATAGTACTAGAAAACTACTAATTGTTAGTACTATTTTTCTTAGCGTTCACTAAGGGTTAGTAACACAAGAGTATTATTATACAAGGGTTAGTTCTTATAATATCTAGTTAATATTATTAGAACTTTTCGTATCATCTTGGGTGCAACTACAAGGAGATCTTTTATTTTAAGGATTTGGGTGTTTGGAGGATCATTCCAAGCTTGGTATAAATTCTAAGACAATGATAAGTTATTGTTCTTACTTCCATTTCAATGTGAGGAAATTTTTAATTTTTTATATATAATGTCTAATTTTGCATGCATGTTACATAGATCATTAAACACTAAATTAACTTGTAATTTGGTCACTAATTAGAAGAATCTAATTAGGGTCTATGGAATTTCATGTGGTAACAGAGCTACCTTGTAGCATGAATGTTTATTTTGGGCATTTTTATTAAGTTATAAGATAACCAATAAAATCAAAAATTTAAGTTTAAGTTTGATTTGGACGGAATTTTTTGGTGCATGCAAACCTACTGACTTAAAAATGTTTGTGGTCAAATTTGGTGATTTTACGGATTAATTTGCTATTTATTATGATTTATGCTTTTTAAACCTAGTTAACATGCAATGTTTATGTTAAAAGTTAACTAAAAAAGGTTGCATGTTGATTCTGCCCATGAAATTTTAATATGATCTCACATGCATGACTTAAATACTATATATAAAATTTCGTGACTTTGAATTAAGTATTTCATGTTTATTCATTTTTATGAGATAAAAGTCGATAATATAAGATTATAATGTTCATAAAATTGAAATGTTCTTTTATGGTCATGTAAATTTTTGGTACATTTTAAAATCTGATTTATAGCATCTTGGTGAAATTTGGTAATGTTTTCACTATTTTACTATATTTCATGGTTTTTATTTGATAAAATCGATAAACACAAAGTTATTTGTTCATAAAATTAATTCGAAATTTTTGAGCAAATATTTTTTATTTTTGGATTTCTTGCAAATTTTCTTGAATGTATAAAATTTTTGGTTTCAAAATTTTATGATGTTTAAATATTATTTTGGGTTTATTTCATAAATGTCATGATTAAACCTCTATATTTAGCAAATATGATCAAATCAAACTAATTAAATACAAAACAAATTATCAGGGACTAATTTTTAGTTCTAAATCAGTTTAAATAATTAGTTTGAGCTTAAAAACGATTTAAGTGTTGATTATTGATTATTAATAGTTAAAAATCGATAAAATCCATAAACCGAGCTATAATGAGCATGGCTAGTGTTAAGGGCGATTTTGGCATGATTTTGTACAACATTTTATTTATGTTATTTATGTTGAATGAATGAATGTCATTTACTTATTTTTAATGCAAGTTTTACCTAGTATGGCCTAGATTATTTTGATCAGTATTACCCGTAATGTAAGGGAATCCCTATTCGGTTGTAATTTATTGCGACTCGTATCGCCGGTTTGTAATAATTAATTATTTTATTTTATACATCAAATGTATAATATGAATTTTCTATGTATTCATTTGTATATTCGTAATTATTTAAAATGAAGACGAAGATTCCCGAAGTCGGTGTTCCAAAAGACGGTGCCATTTTGGAGCGTACTCCATGAAGAGGCAAGGGACTAAGGGATTTGTTTCCGACTTTGTAATCATCTAGTTAATAAGATTAGCTAGGTGGCCATACTAGGATTTATTATTTTTTTATTGCTTGCTTATGTTTTTCCGCTCATGCCAAAATTGCTAACATGCATTTTTATTTCTCGATGGTCGATTCAACGTTATTTAAAATTCGCCGACTTAGTTCACTTATAGGGAATTAAAAACTAAATTGGCAAGACCTCTCACTCAACTTAAAATAAATTGAGATTTAGCCTTAGTAATTAAAGCACCTATGAATCCCGTGCTCATTAGGACAACCACAACGTGGACCTTTTTACCTAGGGTAAATAGGGGGATGCGATCACATACCTAAATTGGGTTGGACTCAACGGGGTAAGCGTTATCTCGGGACTAGGTGACGGATTTAGATGAAATCCGTCGACAGAGAGTTCTAGGAGTAAAATTAGTCAAAATGTTGACTTACCGTCTATTACATAAAGGTGACATAACATGTTCATTATTATCTAAAATGTGGGCCTCGGAATCACTTTTATAATTTCGTGAGGGGTCATTATATGAGTGACTTGTTTAAATTTTTTTTATAAGTAAAATTGATTAAAACAATGAATGTTAATATTTCATAATTTTGTTGTAGTAATTCAATTCGCAATGGCAAAGAATAAAACCAACAATGTCGTTCAACTTGGCAAAGACTCATGGCTAAGGTCTGTAATGGACGAATGAATCTTAAAAGACAATGGATCTAATTTCGTCGAGTGGGAGCAAACGATTAAGAACGTTGAGTTATCGGATAACGTCTTGTGCTACTTGACCGAAACCCCTCCTAATGAACCCGGCCCAAGGGCTATTAATGCGGCCAAGGCCGCCTATGAGGAGTACTTAAAAGTAGCAAATGATGTCAAGATGGTCTTGATATGGTCAATGTCTTCAAGTCTTAAGCACCAATATATCACCCTAGGACCATATGAGATATTCTCGAGGGTGAGCTTGGCGTTTTCTCAATCACTCGAAATACGCCAATACAATGCTATGACATGGCTTTTTAAAGCCAGGCTAGACAAGGGCCAAAAGGTTGGCCCACATGTGTTCAAGATTGCTAAGCATGTGGACACCCTAGAGTGTCTAGGGGTTAAGATTCCATAGAAGCTAGTGGTTGGCCGCATCCTTTACTCACTTCCTCTCAAGTTCGCCCAAACTAGGGCGAACTATAATATGCATGGCATGGACAAGAGCTTTCATGAGCTCTATGCCCTCCTTACCCAAGTTGAAAGGGATATGGAGGCTAGTGGGAGTGAGAAAAAGGATGTTCTCTCAATGAATTAGAAGAACTTAAGCCTTGGGGTTCAAAAGTGAAAGGGCAAACCTAAGGACCAATTTAAGAAGCATGGGAAAGGAAAGAGCAAAGCTATTGTGAATAGAAATGCCAAGGCTAGAGACAAGAAGCATGCTGACGCCGAATGCTTCTATTGTAAAGGCAAGGGACATTGGAAACGCAATTGTCCCCCTAAGTATTTGAATGATAAGAAGGACGGATGTGTGACACCGTCAGGCATAATCCTCTCTTCTCTCTATATGATAAATATTAACTATGCTTGCACTTCTAGTTGGTTATTTGATGCCGGATGTGGTTCTCACCTTTGTAGTCATTTGCAGAGGCTGAAGGACGTGGGAGCACTAGCGAAGGGTGATGTGGACCTACGATGAGGGAATGGAGCAAGAGTAGCCGCCGTCTCCGTAGGAACTTATGTACTCACCTTAGCTAGTGGTCTTGAATTGTATTTAAATAATTGTTGTTTTGTACCCTCCTTGACCAAGAACATTATCTCCATTTCCGTGCTTGACGCGGAGGGTTTTTCTTTTGTAATAAAGAACAATAGTTGTTCATTTTCATTTAATGATGTGTTTTATGGTAAAGCCGTCTCTATTGAAGGTATAATATGTTCTAGATAATTTTAATGAAGTTTATCATGTAGAGAGTAAGAAGCTCAAATTAGGTGAACCTTACCTTTGGCATTGTCATTTAGGTCATATAAACGAACGACACATAAAGAGACTTGTTTCAACGAAACCTCTCAAACCATTTGATTACGAATCTTATGGTGTATGCAAATCTTGCCTTTGAGCAAGACGACTCATGCTCCTTTTACGGGAAAAAGGACTCGAGCAAGTGAATTATTAGGCCTTGTAAATATGGATGTGTGCAATGAAACTACTCAGAAAACAAGTTAAAACAAATACAAGTTGAACTAAGGTTATACACTTGGAAATTGCTCTGTTTTTGTTTGGACTGGATGCTGAAAGAAAGAGATAGATCCTTAACCAAAGCACAAAGCCAATGGTTGAAGGTTGAACCTTGATCCCAGCACAAAGCTAAGGGTCTAAGCTCACTCCCAAGCACACAGCAATGGAAGTTTTCTCAAGCACACAGCCAAGAGATATCAACAGAAACAATGGTTTCAGTTTTGTGTTTACTTCAAATCTGTCTTTCATTCATTAGGAATAAGCCTTTTAAAGGCAATGAGATTACATCTTACTCGTTCATTACATCTAGGGCCATAGTTGGCTTACAAAAGAAACAGAAATAACAGCTACATTGTTCAGACTAAAGCAATAAAGTAGAAAAAGCAGTTCACATAAGACAATCTGACTTAATTGGTTTGCTTGGGTTGATCTGGTGAAGGAGTGGACTTTCAAGCTTGATTCTTGAGCCAAACTGAAGTAGGATGAATGCCAAAGGGTCTGCTAAAAGATCCTCGAGCTGGTTTGTTCAAAATAGGAAAGTTTGATAGTGACATTTGAACTACTGCAAAAAGGGCTGAATTCTGGACAGATTGAGTTTGTCCCTAAGCTAACTTTTGTTGTGTGCATTTCCTGGAGAAGAAATCCTGGACAAAGTTGTAGAGGACCCTCCCTAGGACTAAGATTGATGGCTGGTTAGGTTTGTTTGAATGTGTAAGGCCCCCATGGACCCTGTTTAGAAAGACTGTGATTGACTGGCTTTGGCTGAGGGTTGTTGCTGTTGTGTGAGGTTTGTTTTGTTGTTGGCTGGGTGTTGTTTTGGTTGAGGCTTGGGAAGTGGTTGGCTAGGTATTGTTCTGGCTGGTGGGGTGTTGTTTTTGTTGACATGGGATGGTGTTCACTTGGCTTGAATAAGGCATTGTCATATGGATTGAATAAGGCATTGTCATAGCTAGTCATGGTGTTGATGTCATTGTTGTTGTTGTCTTGATCTTGTGTCTTGCCTTGACCATGTACTCCTGTTGCAGCCTCCCTTTCTTGAAAAGGATTTGCCCTCAAATCTTCATCACCTTCATCATCTGATTCACCATGGTAGGGGCTCAGGTCTCCAACATTGAAAGTACCATGGACACCATAGCTTCCTGGTAGATCCACTTTGTAAGCATTTGTGCCTAGCTTCTCCAATACCTCAAATGGTCCATCAGCTCTTGGCATGAGCTTGTTTCTCCTCTTATCTGGAAATCTCTCTTTCCTTAAATGCAACCATACAAGATCCCCTGCTTTGAACTCCCTTGCTTTCTTAGACCCTTTGGATCTAGCCTTGTACAACTCATTGGACCTTTCAATCTGCTTCTTGACTTGCTCATGAATCTGTATCATTTGCTCAACTCTTTTCTTTGCATCATAGCTTGCTTTGCTTCCTTTGACTGGGGCTAGGTCTTTAGGCATGAGAGGATTAGTTCCATAAACTGTTTCAAAAGGACTTTTACCTGTGCTGCTGGAGGGAGCTCTGTTGAAAGCAAACTCAGCTTGTGCTAGCCTGAGGTCCCAATCTTTTAATGACTTAGAAACAATGCTCCTCAAGATCTTTCCTAGTGTCCTGTTAGTGACTTCTGTCTGCCCATCAGTTTGGGGATGGTGAGAAGTACTAAACAATAGCCTGGTCTTCAATAGCTTCCACAAGGTTCTCCAGAAGTGACTCATGAACTTTGTGTCTCTATATGAGACAATGCTTCTAGGTACCCCATGTAACTTGACAACCTCCCTAAAGTATAGTTCAGCTACCCCCAAAGCATCCTCAGTCTTCTTACAAGCAATGAAATGTGCCATTTTGCTGAACCTATCTACAACCACCATGATTGAATCCTTTCCACTTTGAGTTCTTGGTAGGGCTACAATGAAATCCATGTTGAGATATTCCCATGGCTTGTTTGGTACTGGGAGTGGTGTGTAAGGGCCAGCCTGAAAATGTGCTTTGGCTAATTGACAAGACCTGCACCTTTTGAGGGCATCTTGCACATCACTGAGCATCTTAGGCCAATAGAACTGATCCTGCAAGATGTCATAGGTCTTCTGCACCCCAAAGTGACCAGCAAGGCTATTGGAGTGAACTTCTTTGACCAGCAATCCCCTATAAGGTCCCTTAGGCACACATAGTTTGTTTCCATAGAATAAGTAGCCTTCGTGGGCTGTGTACTTGCTTCCTTTCTTTACTTGCCCTTCCTGATACACCTCCCATTCATGCTTGAAGTCTGGGTCTTCCTGATAGAGCTCTTTCATGAATTCAAACCCCAACATCCTTTGTTCCATGAAGGTTAACATCACAGATCTTCTAGACAATGCATCAGCTACAACATTGTTCTTACCCTCTATGTACTTGCTGGAGAATGAGAAGGATTGCAAGAACTCTACCCATTTGGCATGCATGGGGTTGAGTTTATGCTGTCCATTGATGTATTTGAGAGCCTCATGATCAGAATGTAGCACAAAGGGCTTATGCTTTAAGTAGTGTCCCCAATGGTTCAATGCTCTCACAATGGCATAGAACTCCTTGTCATATATGGAGTAGTTAAGCTTGGCCCCATTTAGCTTCTCACTGAAGTATGCAACAGGCTTCTTCTCTTGAGTAAGCACAGCTCCTATGCCAAGGTCACTGGCATCACATTCTACCTCAAAGAGTTTGCTAAAATCTGGTAGAACCAATATTGGAGATTTACACAATAGCTCCTTGATCAGGTTGAAGGACTTCTCAGCCTTCTCATTCCACTTGAACTCTCCCTTCTTCATGCACTCAGTAATAGGGGCCATGATTGAGCTAAACCCTTGTATGAACCTCCTATAGAAAGAGGCTAACCCATGAAAACTTCTAACATCAGTAACAGTTTGAGGAAGGGGCCTAAAGCATGAATTCAAGCATCATACTACCACTTAAGCATAAGTTCTTAGCATATAGTAAAGATGAGTATCCTAATTGGCATATGAGCATTCAAATCATAGTAAGCATACTAATTAATCAGTAACATTCACTCTATAGCATGTAAGAAGCATTAGAAATCCAATTTAAACAACTTTTTCAATCAAAATCAAGAACCCCCAAATTTGGGTTAGGGTTTGTTCATGTTGGATTTCTGAAAAATAGAGAGATTAAAGTAACTAAAGTAGGATTAACTTACTTGATGATGCTTAGAGGTTGCCTTGGATGAACTATTGTGACAAATTTTGCAAGAAAAGACTAAGAAATAAAGGTTTTGAGAGAATTTGAGCTTTGAAATTGAAGAACACGGGTATATGACAGCAAGCAAAAGGTAGTGTGTTGGCTTTATAGAAGAAAATAGAGTAAAACTCGAAGCAGACAACTTACCCGATCGGGTAGTCACAAATCCGATCGGGGATGTGTGCTGATCCGTTTCTTGCTTCTTTTTTTCTTTGCTACTTGCCCTTACCTTTTGGCTATGTCCTTGAACATACTTACTAACCTTAGTAATCTTGGCAACATGGGCCAAGCACAGCTCCTTCTTGTCTCAATAAGTCCTCTAATTCCAAGTACGAAAAACTATCAACTAAACATGCATTTCTAAATGTAAGTAATAAGTAAAACGATAATTGTTCCTAACTATTACAACCCAAAATTTCAAAAAGAATGTCCAAATAGTCCAAAACAAAATCATTGTCTAATTAGTGGAATAAAGAATGCATAAAAAGAGAAAATAAAGAGAAAGACGGGTTGCCTCCCGACAAGCGCATTTTTAAGTCATGCTAGACTTTGTATTGCTATCCCTCCTTAAGCCTTATGAAGGGATATGAGCTCCTTGTAGCTTGATTCGTCCTTGAATTTTTCATTTACCCTCGCCAACATCCATGGCAATCTCATTCTAGATATACTTCCGAAGCTTTGAATGCTTCGAAGTCACCATCTCCTACACTCAATACATTCCCCTTTCTATCAAAGGTGGCACTTGATCCATCCATTTCAAAGGTGATCTTCTCTCCTTGCACATCTATACAAGCCCCAACTGTATTTAGGAAGGGTCTTCCTAATATAATATAGTCGTCTCTTTCTTTCTTTGAAAATATGACATAAAAATCAACGGGTGATAAGTGAATATTTGTATGATTTTAACCCCCAGTTTAGCTCGGTTTTGTATGTCATTTGTGCTTTGTTAAGCCATTTTATGAGCTAATATCGTCTTCTAGGCGAATTCCTGTGTTCTAACTTGTTTTGTAGGGAAAGTGACGTTTCTACGCCCTTTTCTATATTCCCGAGCATTTGCCTAGAACCCGACGATTCGAAGAAGAAAGCTTGACCATGTGTAAGGCATTTCAAGAAGGTTCACTAACTTAAGAGAGAGAAGAAGCAAAGACGGTTTCGTAGTTGTCGGAAGATCAATCAATTGGGCGGAAGAATTCATCGCTTTACATCAAACCCTATCAAACAACCCGATTGTAGAAGTCAAGGGGGATGTTGGAAGTCGAGTCAAGCAAAGGAAGATGAAACGTTAGTCAACCGCTTCTAGAAGACCACATACCCGATCGGGTAAGTGTATGTGTACCCGATCTGGTATCCTTGCTGATCCAAGCATGACGGCTCCTTCTTCCTTATTTTGTCCTATGTGTTTAATACCCGACCTCTTCTCCACGAAACCCTAATACTATAAATAGATGCTCTAAGCCCCTCTTCTAAGCACATCTATCTCTCACACAATCTAATCTTATATCTCATATAATCTTCTTACTAGTTTTCTTTTTAGCTTTAGTCTTTCTAGTTTAGATTATCTTCTACTTTTGTCTTTTGTTGTAACACCCTAGAATTTCCGCTATTTATTTTATTCGAATTAATTAATTATTTCTCGGAAATCCTTATTTTATTAGTCTAAGTTATGCCTAATATTAGTATAACTTAATTATTGGGCTAAATCCTCCTTATTATTTCTTATTGGGCCTATTTTCTAAATAAACCCTAGTGCCCATTAGCTTCTCTATAAATACCAAGCTAAACCTAGCCTCCTTCCCTTTCTTTTATTTGAAAACCCTAAACCTAATTCTCTCCTCTCTTCCTCTCCTTTGTGCCGTGTGGTGGCTGCCATTTGCCTAGGGTTTCGTGCCCCTTGTTCCATATTTCTTCATCATAAATCATTCATCTTCGTTCCTAGATCGATCCTAGCCAATCTATTCTTCAATCGTTGTAAGTTTATATTTTATTTCCATCTTTTCGTAGTTTTATGCGCTAGATTATTAATTAGGATCATTATTATTGTTGGCACGTGTTGATGATGATGGTGAAGGCTTCGTGGACAATCCTGAGGAAGATTGTTATATTCTAGAAGAAGATTTATCGTAGATTTTACGCTAAAAAGGTAACTAGGTGTTTTCCTTTAATTATGTTTATAGAAAGTGAATTATTAACATTATATAATGATTGATTGTATGATTAATTGTTTGTGTGGTTGTTTATTGTAACACCCGGAAATGTACCCTATTTTTCTAGTAGAAATATTTTACGAAATCTTTTCAGCAAATTTAAGTTTTAATTTATAATTTTATGTTCCGAGTCGAATTTAGAATTTCCGAGTTCGTATTTGGAATTTCTGCGAGATTTCATGAAAATCCCGTCTTAAGTCGAGTTTGACTTTTATTGACTTTTGAGTCGGGTTTGACTTTCTTGACTTTTGAGTCGAGTTTGACTTTTCTTGACTTTTGAGTCGTCTTTGACTTGTCTTGAATTTTAAGTCGTCTTTGACTTTCTTGAATTTTAAGTCGTCTTTGACTTTTCTTGAATTTTAAGTCGTCTTTGAATTTTCTTGACTTTTAAGCCGTCTTTGACTTTTGTTGACTTTCCGACTCACCCTTTACTTATACTCCCTCATAACCTATTTTTCCTCATTTTCCACTTACTCATTCTTCCTCATCAAACCACCAAAACCTAAAACCCTCTTTGATCCGATTTTAAAATCATCATACCGCATTCGTTCTTTGACGGAATTCACGTAAGTTCGTCTTATTCTTCCCCTCTTAGCTTCCTCTATCCGTATTGGTAATAAAATTCCCGTCTTTCTCGGATTTTTAAATTATCCGTTTTCTCAAGGTGAAAGTATATCATCTTATATTGCCTAATGTAGGTGGAGACTATAGGATTTGCTTAGTAACCGTTTGAAAGACGCGTAAGTTAAACGGGGTAACGGTGAAGGGTTACTCGGTATCATTTACGTGTTTTACATGCTTTATATGCTAGAATTCGTATTAGATTACGATTAGTAAGTTTAGGAATTATGATTTTGATGATGATTGTTGTTAGTTGATGATTGTTGATGATGAATATTGGTTGTTGATAGTTGATAGAAGTGAATTATGAAAATTGGAAATGATAGAAATAGTGTTGTTGTTCTCGGGTGGATTCGTGCAAATTCACAGCACCGACCCTTTTTGGTAGAATGCTCATATCTCCTTCGTTACCTGTTTGTTTTGGGCTTGTGACCACTCGTTGGAACCGTAAGAGGATAAGCTATCACCTCGACTTGGAATTTCTGCATTTCCATATCTAGAACTCTAGTTATGACAGTTTGAAGTGAACCCTTGTTTAAGTTAGTTTCCAAAATTGTTGTTTTGGAGAGTTATCTATGTTTCTTATTTATTATGCTTCTTAAACTTGTTCTAATGCTTGGGTATCATGTATTGATTCATGTTTTGGATTTATGATATCTCATTCGCATGTATCACATGTTTTGTGACGGTTTTTGCTATGTTCCACTTTGAGTCGGTTTTCACAAATGATACGGTTTGAGCACTATTTTGTCTTGTGCTTTGTACTCTCATTCCCTTGGCTACCTTCCCGTTCGTAAGGCTGGAATGTCGGAACGGAGAGGGATCCTACTGCTTAAATGCATGTGTTAGTGGGCATACGACGACGTTGTTGGGAGTTGAACGCTATGCGTTGTTCGACCCGGCCGTCAAATGTTGTATACTTGCGAGGTGGTGTTATTTGCATGTAGCGTACCGCTTGTTATGAGGCTTGAGCTGTTTTTCCGCCTCTTTCGTGAATTGATCTACCGAATTTGGGGTACTCGGCGTTTATTTTTGTAAGACCGAGTCTTGGATGCGAAACGTCATCGCATGTCGAATCGGAAAATGTGATTCCGAGAATCTGGCCAGGTTTAGATTATGAGCCGTTTAATTATCGTTCCTACCAGGAGGAAACTAGTCTACATATACGAAATGTCATCGTGTATGCGTTCAGGGAAATGTCATCCCGTGGATGCCTTTTAATCATTCTTGCTGGGACACGATGCTAGTGCGTTTCATTTACCGAGAGAGTTGTCATCTTGTGTCGTCTTTGAATGCGTGATTTCATGATATTGTTCATGGTCATTGCATGATTGGACACCGTCATTGTCTTGGTTCGTGAATGGATGATAATATGTGGGATTTATTGTGATCATCGCATGACTTGACTTGGTTTGTCTGTCGAGTCTCAATCTTATCAAACTTATACCGCTAACGGTGAGATGCAAGCCCTAGTGAGCGTATTCGGTTGCCTAAGAGTGTCTTCCCCGAGTCTTTGAATAACATGATGGGTTCGGATTTGATTTCCACATGATCTTATCATTATCTATAGAATTGCCTATCTATTCTTATTGTACCTCACATGTATATCTATATATGCATGATCTACTTTTGTATTTCCTTATCTGTACGTTTAATGTGATATGGCTGGGAGAACCCGGAGTTACTCCCCACTGACTGTGGCGTTCATGTTTTTCATGAATGAACAGGTTGCTTGCTTGGATGCCTTTTTGGATATGATGTTTTGGGGTTCGGGTGTGAGCTAGCGGGCGTTGTCCCTGGAAGATTAACCTCTAGACGATTTTAGCTTATTTGCTAAACACATGTTCTTTGTTAACATTTTGAGAGACTCCGTCTCTTTGTTATTTTCCGCACTTAGTTGTAATATTTTGACACTCCTCGTGTTATATATCTTGCATGTTTTAAAGGTTTTTAAAAACTACCTATTTCCGCAATATAATTCACATGCTTGTTTGTTTATTATTTCCGCATTCGCGAGGGTTGTCACATATGCTTATGATTCACATGTTTAATTGCATTTAATATTTATGTTGTTATTCTATTTTCAATTATTTATTTGGTGCGCGAACTAGGGTTCAACTCGCGAACCCTAGCGTTGTTTTGGAGGCGCGGCCCCTAGGGTTGGCCGTGGCCTAGGGTTTTGGCTTCTCCTTGTGGGAGAGGCTAGGGTTTGCTTATGTTGAGAAATTAGGGTTTGGTTTACATCATTGAGGTTATAGCTGAAGTTGCTATAACTTTGCATGTAAGTTACCCTAATTATACCTATTTGAGTTATAACTTTGAAAGTGACGTTATGGTGCGGTGTACTAGAACAAGACTCGTTGTGGTGACATGGCGGTTTGTACCGTGGAGTCGACCCCTCGGTGATGGTGTTGTAGAGGACTAACCCGTGACGGAAGAGAGTTATAGTTGATGATACTATAACCTCGCACGTATAAAGTTATAGCTTGAAGTGCTATAACTTCACTAAAGTGGAGTGGAAGTTATAGTTGAAGGTACTATAACTTTGATGAAGTTAAGTGAAGGTTATGGTTGATGATACTATAACCTGCTAAGCTTAACCAAAGTTATAAGTGGTGTACTATAACTCTGCTGGAGTTAAGGGAAGGTTATGGTTGATGATACTATAACCTGACAAGCTTAACCAAAGTTATAGCTGAAGTTACTATAACTTCACTAAAGTTTAAGTGAAGATTATAGTTGGTGGTATTATAACATTGGATATTATATGCTTTTGTGTCTGGTGTGTTATGGTAACTCGAACTATAACATGACCTTTGAGGTGTAATGTTATAGGTCAAGATACTATAACCTTAGTCTTATGTGCTTGTTTATGTGTAGTGTTATAGTCAGTTGGACTATAACGCTATGTTTGCATATCGTCTTGGTTATTCTTATTCCTGTATTGTTGGACAGTCGGTCATACTGTTCTGGAGTTGAGTCGTGACGTTGTTCACGCATTGTTGGACAATCAGTTATACTGTTCCTGTGTTGAGTCGTGACGTTGTTCACGCATTGGTTTGTACAGTCAGTTATATTGTGCATTTGTTTGTTGCTGGTTGAATAGATGACGGTAGTATCAGTTATATACTATTCAGAATGAACAAACGCTACCCTTCGGGGGTTTATTTTGGTCTATGTTCGAGGGGGTATCAGAGGCAGTGGTTATACGCTCTGGTCCTCGAGTGTCGTTCGATGTACAGTTAATGCATCGAGAGTCTGACCAGGTCTTAGACATATAGGCAGTGGTTATACGCTATACATAGTACCGTGGAGGCAGTGGTTATACGCTCCACACCGATGGAGGCAGTGGTTATACGCTCCGTCAGCTAGAGGCAGTGGTTATATGCTCTGGCAAGTTAGAGGCAGTGGTTATACGCTCTAACGGGCGTTCGCTCTATTCGCTATGCTTTCATGCTAGCATTGTGCCTTACATTGCTGTGGATCGTGTGCTACTTTAGGTCTTAAAGGTATTCATGGTCTAGTGGTTGCATATGGTCTAGGTCTGCAGGATTGCATTCATGTAGGTTTCATTCAGTCTTGGTAAGTTCGAATGTACGTCATATTGTATAGATTGCTTCACATGTCATTTATGATTACTGTCTGTTATTATAGATTGTTATTAATTCAGCCTGTTGTAAACATGACTGGGAGAGCATCTAGTTACTCCCGACTGATTGTCGACCCCCATTCTCAGGTTGAATTGGTTGCTGCTTCTCTGGATGTTGTGCTGGAGAGACTTGTGGCGAGAAGAATAATTTAATTAGGAATTTATTTAAGTTAAGGATTATTAATAATGTATTAGTTTAGTTTTGGTTTTGAGTATCGATCCGGATTGGTCAGGTGTTTCCGCCACCTTGACCCTATTCATCTTTGTACTCTGATGGATTATTTATTATTAAGTTATTTCTTTTGTTTTAAAAATCCGGGTTGTTACATTTGTTCTTAGTTTATTTCTGTCCATTTCATATCAAAACATTAGTTTAGTTCAATAAGAATTTCAATCTTTGTAGTCTACTTTGTTGGGTACAAGAGTTGTAATTCAAGGTACGGTATTTCTATGCGAAGGATTTCTATTATCGTTATCGCTTTCATTGTTGATCGTCATCTAGGTATTCTGTAGTGAAAAGGGGGGGGGGGGTAGTATCCTTTTTGGAAGAGGCTCATATTTTTGAAGAAACAAGTACCATGGCTGAAAATGGGTGGCTAGTTAATTGAGTCTTTACAAGGCCTAAAGGTGATCACAAATCCAAAGATTCCAAAGACAAGCAACATCACATGGTCCCTCTTGTGTCTCATAAAGATGCCAAGCCAAAAGGAAGGACAAGGTCAAGGATTGGCAGCCAAGACAAGGACATGGCAGTCCCTTGTCTCAGCCCCACAATCCGTGACAATGACAAGGTCATGGCAAGACAAGGACACGGCCCCATGACAAGGACATGGCAGAATCTTGGCAAGCCAAGACACGGCCATGACAAGGCCATGGCAGCCCCTAGGAGGACCAAGACACGCAACAAGGACAAGCAACAAGACAAGGACATGCCTGTCCATTTGTCTCGGTCAAGACAAGAGCATAGCAGCCCCACTTGTCTCGGTCAAGACAAGGACATGCCCAACACATGCCAGCCACATTGCCCAAGCCAAGACAAGTCCAAAGACAAGGACATGGCTAGTCATGACAAGGACATGGCTAGTCATGACAAGGACAAGGGCCCCTGCCATGGGCAGCAATTGTTGGACCGGTTTCAACAGTCCCTTGGACTATTTAGACTAGTTGTTATTATGTCCTTTTGTTTGTAATGCTTTATCATATTGTCCTCTTGCTCCTTTTGATTATAACCATTGGATGTAGCTTTTTAGATAAATGGATAGGATGTAATGTGAGCCCCTATATAAGGAACTCACCACCCAATGTAATATTCAGTTTTTGTTAATGAATTAAAAAGAGTTGTGTCAAACACAAACTTGAGGGTTAGCTGAAGGAGCACCTCGTCACAACCAATAGTGTCCATGCCTTTCTTGGTTGTTCGATTAAGGGAGGTTAACCTGTGCTAGGCTGTGGTTAAGCTCTCCTAATCGGCCATGCCTGGTGGTCGCCCTGTGCTAGGCTGTGGGTGATCGACCTACGTCTGTTAGTGAGGTTAGTTTGGTTCTGTGCTAGGCTGTGAGCTAAGCTAAACTTGCTGTCCAGGTTGAGGTCCAAACTTGTGCTTGTCTGTAGTTTGGGTCTTGATCATATCGAGCTTGTGTTAGGGAGGTGGACTTGTGTGGTCTAACTCCTTGGCTCGAGTAGGTTGTGGGTCGAGCCATGAGCCGGTCTTGTGGCCCTTGGTTCACAACCATATCTTTCATGTTTTTCATAGGCTTAGGAAACAAATAAACCCCCATACGTCCCCCTTTTGTTGCTGCCACTTTGGGGCAGCCCCTTGGTCGTCATTCGGACTTTGGGCCGTTCATAGGGTCCTCCACAAAAACGCATAGACCCCCCTAAATTCGCTGCAAAGTGGTATCAGAGCTTAGGCTCTTGTGTTTTCTCAAACCAAGACGATCTTGGAAGATTTGGGGTCATGGATGTGCAAAGGAGCCGTCCTTCAAACCTGTGCAAGGCTGTGGTTTGTAGGTTCTAGTTTGATAACCTGTTAAGGACACTTGTGCTAGGCTGTAGTGTCTTGGGTCAAGCTAGGCAACGCAAGGATCCTAAACCTGTGCTAGGCTGTGGTTAGGAGTCCTCTTGTTGTGCCTTCTTCATCATACATGTTTCTAGTTTTCTGAAATTGTGTTGTTGTGAAGTCACGGTCTAAGTTGCTGTTGCGTTGTTGTTTACTACCTTATTTCTTTTCACACAAAATTTGAGGACAAATTTTCTTTAACAAGAGGAGTTTGTAGTGAAAAGGGGGGGGGGGGTAGTATCCTTTTTGGAAGAGGCTCATATTTTTGAAGAAACAAGTACCATGGCTGAAAATGGGTGGCTAGTTAATTGAGTCTTTACAAGGCCTAAAGGTGATCACAAATCCAAAGATTCCAAAGACAAGCAACATCACATGGTCCCTCTTGTGTCTCATAAAGATGCCAAGCCAAAAGGAAGGAGAAGGTCAAGGATTGGCAGCCAAGACAAGGACATGGCAGTCCCTTGTCTCAGCCCCACAATCCGTGACAATGACAAGGTCATGGCAAGACAAGGACACGGCCCCATGACAAGGACATGGCAGCATCTTGGCAAGCCAAGACACGGCCATGACAAGGCCATGGCAGCCCCTAGGAGGACCAAGACACGCAACAAGGACAAGCAACAAGACAAGGACATGCCTGTCCATTTGTCTCGGTCAAGACAAGTGCATAGCAGCCCCACTTGTCTCGGTCAAGACAAGGACATGCCCAACACATGCCAGCCACATTGCCCAAGCCAAGACCAGTCCAAAGACAAGGACATGGCTAGTCATGACAAGGACATGGCTAGTCATGACAAGGACAAGGGCCCCTGCCATGGGCAGCAATTGTTGGACCGGTTTCAACAGTCCCTTGGACTGTTTAGACTAGTTGTTATTATGTCCTTTTGTTTGTAATGCTTTATCATATTGTCCTCTTGCTCCTTTCAATTGTAGCATTTAGATGTAGCTTTTTAGATGGATGGATAGGATGTAATGTGAGCCCCTATATAAGGAACTCACCACCCAATGTAACATTAAGTTTTTGATAATGAATTAAAAAGAGTTGTGTCAAACACAAACTTGAGGGTTAGCTCAAGGAGCACCTCGTCACAACCAATAGTGGCCATGCCTTTCTTGGTTGTTCGATTAAGGGAGGTTAACCTGTGCTAGGCTGTGGTTACGCTCTCCTAATCGGCCAGGCCTGGTGGTCGCCCTGTGCTAGGCTGTGGGTGATCGACCTACGTCTGTTAGTGAGGTTAGTTTGGTTCTGTGCTAGGCTGTGAGCTAAGCTAAACTTGCTGTCAAGGTTGAGGTCCAAACTTGTGCTTGTCTGTAGTTTGGGTCTTGATCATATCGAGCTTGTGTTAGGGAGGTGGACTTGTGTGGTCTAACTCCTTGGCTCTAGTAGGTTGTGGGTCGAGCCATGAGCCGGTCTTGTAGCCCTTGGTTCACAACCATATCTTTCATGTTTTCATGTTTTTCATAGGCTTAGGAAACAAATAAACCCCCATAAGTCCCCCTTTTGTTGCTGCCACTTTGGGGCAGCCCCTTGGTCGTCATTCGGACTTTGGGCCGTTCATAGGGTCCTCCACAAAAACGCATAGACCCCCCTAATTACGCTGCATATTCCTAATTTATCCTTTGTTTATTGTTCTTTATTGTTTTCCAATTGATTGTTATTTTCTACTCATATCACTTAGGTTCGTTTTTATGTTGTTTTAATCATAGTTTCATTTCTCAGATTGTCATATAGCGTCGTTATTATCACCACATAGAGAGTCTAAATTATTGTTAAAATCAACTAAATATGCCTATCTTAACTTTCATTGTTAATACCATCGTAGACATAAACATAATCATGAGTGAGTAGTCACCTTTCTGGGGTGTAGGGTAGCCATGTTAGATTGATTAAAAGATGATAATTGGATAAAAGAAATTGTGTTTTTAAAACATTGTGTCTATGCATGTTTGGACTTTAACGATAGTTGACGATTCTTGATCACAATCTTTGACTAGTATGGAATTCTTTTCCAAGGTAGACATACGAGATTTGAATAGACAAAGCATGACATAGTGGATTAAGACCTAGTAAATCGCATAAAAAGCCTGCTAGACCATCTGATCTATGATTGTAATGAACACACCATTCTTACTAACGCGCAATGAATTATTTGCATATCCTAAATCCAATTTCATCAATATGTCAATCTACATGTGTGAACCTATTTCCCTAGATGCTTCTCATTATTGTTAAATCATCATTTGCTTTATTGTTTTCATTTTAGTTTGCTCTTATTTATGTTCTTTATTAGTTTAGAATTCAAAACCTCAAAACCCGTAAAATTGTTAGATAAAACTCAATTTTGAGACGATTCACAATCCATAGGAAATACCATCTCCCTGAGGATCGACCCCTACTTCCCTAATTACATTAATTTGTTATTAGCCTAATCTGGGTAATTTATCTTTGCATCGGGCTTGCGACAGGCCTGATCAAATTTTGGCGCCGTTGCCAGGGAGCACGGTTTATTTTTCCTTTTCTTGTGATTTTAATCACGATTAGTTTTATCTAGTCTTTAGGAACTCAAATTTCTTTAGACCTCTCTTGATTTTTCATCTTAGTTTTTCTATCTTATGCCCAGATCTTCTAGACTAGGGACCCCTATTCCTTTAGTGTTGGAGTAGGTGTCCTCCACAATAGTGCGCCACATAATAAATCTTATTAAGGAATAAAATTGGGATATTTATTGACTATATATATGATTAGTCAGTTGATTAACGTAAATCAATAACGGTTGGCTGACTAGAGTTTGACGTTATTGTCGTTTGACGGCGGTGATCAACTGATCCCTTTCGGTCACACCTAAAGGATAAAATCCAAATAGTAACTAATTATTTGTATACGATACAGTTAATTAGTACATTACATATATTCGATATGTACGAGAGTTAATTGTTATAAATTGAGTTAAGAACTCAAATTCGATTAAGTTTATTTTTCAATTATGCGATAATTGACTAATAAATTTATATCTTATTTTAATACGATTTAATAAGATTTAACTTAGTAATTAATCGTTAAATTACTAAATTAGTTGAGGTTTTGAGATAGAGGTAATTAGTTAATTATATTTACAAAGAGTTGTAAAATTAATTAACTAAGCATTGTGGGACCCATTATATATTGATATAATGGTAAAATATTACTTAAAATGTTAAGTACATATTATTTATTTAATTGATTCATATAATTGTTATATGATCAAATTAACACTTAATTATACAAGATAATTAACCATATGATCAATAAGTATTTGTGAGACAAATATCAAAAATCAAAATGGATCCAACTAGGCCAAAATGGCCGGTTATGTTGTAGTTACAAAGGTGATGATTTTTGTTCTTGTTTACACTCTTTAGTTACAAATTGAAAGTGACATAACAAGTAGAATACAATCATCACTTATACTACAACACTCCACTCTAATGCATGTGATCAAATTGAACAAAATAAGAGTCCAATTATGGACAATATGGTCCGGCCAAATGGCCTTTATAATGAACAATTGTTGTTCATTTTATACTACTTCATTTTGTGCAAATGTTATACTTCTTTCTAAAATTCTTCCGCTCACTAAAAACTCTCAAATACTAATATTTACTAAGTATTACTAGTGTAGTAATAGAGTCATAATATTAGTAGTATAATATCTATCTTATTATCTAGTTAATAATAAGGGTAGATTATTTGGGTTTATCTTGGTGCAACTTAGAGGAGATCTTCTACTTTGGAGATTGTTTGTGTTCATCCATATTTGTTGCTCAAGAACAACAAGAAGGAGTTCTTGTTGTGCCCTTATATTTTCCATATCAATGTGAGGAAATTTCTTCTCTTATATAAATGTCTTTATATTTGCATGCATGTTACATAGATCATTAAATACTAAATTAACAAGTAATTTAGAAATTAAATAGAGGAGTCTAATTAAGGTCTATGGACTTTCATTTAGACCCTGAACTAGAAAGAACTCTGCGTAGGAAATTAAAGCTATTCAACGAAATTCCAAAAGCTTCTGATATTTCAAGTCTAGATCGTATTCGTGAGAAATACTCGGATATCTTACCTAATCTTGAAGGAGAAGAAGATCCATTCTCATCCCCATTTCAAAAAATCAATCAACTTTCAACCAACATTCTATCTTCATCTTCACAAGCAAAAATGGTTCGACTTTCCGACCATTCTAAACCCACCGCAGATACACTTCCAAAGGGTATCGCTACACCTCAAATTACAGCCCAAAACTTCGAAATCAAACCTGCCTTCATCAATCTAATAGAAAGAAATCAATTTGGTGGCAATGCCACAGAAGATCCCAACCTTCATATCCAAAACGTCTGTGACTATTGCTCCACGATTAGACAAACTGGAGTATCCCAAGAGCAGATTAGGGAAATGCTCTTTCCCTTCTCTTTAACAGGAAAGGCAAAACTCTGGATCAATAGTCTTGACCAAGTTGCCTTAGGAATAGCCGACTGGGATGGTCTAGCTCTTGCTTTCTATCAAAATTACTTCCCACCAGAACGAACCGCACTCTTACGGAGTCAAATCACTGGATTCCGTCAGAGAGGCGATGAAAGCCTTTACGAGGCATGGGAAAGGTACAAAGAATAACCAAGAGAATGCCCTCATCATGGCCTTGATTCATGGTTCTTAGCTATCACCTTCTACAACGGTTGTTGTGGCGAATCGCGTCGTATCCTCGACTCCGCTAACAATGGTCGTTTCGATCAAATCGATGTAGAGATAGCTAGTGCGACTATCGAGTCAATGGCAATCCATGATTCTCAGTATAGCAACTCGCGTGCTATACCGCTCAAAGCCAAGCTGGATGATTCAAGTAAAGTAGCACTCCTGGAAGCCCAATTAGCCCTTCTGCAACAACAAGTAGGTAGCTCTTCCCAATCCAAGGAGCATATCAACGTCACTAACCACGTAGTGGTATGTGAGACATATGGGATTGGAGGGCATAGTTTTCAAGAATGTAGAAGTTCAATAGAGCAAGTCAATGCCTATCAAGGATATAGGCAAGGCAACGCTTTCTCAAACTTTTTTAACGAAAACACAAAAAACCACCCATTTTTGTCCTACAAAAGTACCAACGTTCAAAGACCCCACCAACAAATCCAACAACCATTCATACCACACCAACAAAAGCCTTACAATCCACCTGGTTTTCAAAACCAAAGACCTTCATTCCAACCTAACTTCAATCAACCATACCAAAATCAAGCTCAACACCAACCACCTCAAATTCAAGGCCAACCAAATGACTCAAGCTTGAGCAAAATTGAATCCATGCTTCTACAAGTTGTTCAAAAGCAGGATTCAATGTTTGCTCAATTTCAAAAGAGTGATCAAGCTCAAAACGCTGCCATCAAAATGCTTGAAACTCAAATGGCCCAATTGGCTACTTCTAATGCCCAAAGAAAACAAGGCCAACTCCCACCACATGGTGAACAACCGAGGGACACCGCAAATGCTATCACCCTTAGAAGTGGTACCACTTATACGGAACCTCAGCAACCCAAAGAACCAACAGTTGAGCCTTCACAAGTAGAAAGCCAAAAAGATTCTCAACCATCCACCGCTAAGGAAGCGGAAGACAAACATGAAAAGAAGGATGAACTCGAAAAGGAACCCATCAAAATTCAAGTTCCATTTCCCCAACGTTTGAGGGGAAATCATAAGGAAACCCAGTTCGGTAAATTCATGGAAGTAGTCAAAAACCTCCAAGTAACGGTTCCCTTCACTGAATTAATCACTCAAATTCCTTCTTACACGAAATTTATGAAGGATATCTTAACAAAGAAGAGGACTCTAGATGATGTTGAAATCATCGCATTCACCGCTGAATGCAGTGCGTTATTGCAAAATAAGTCCCCTCCTAAGTTAAAGGATCCTGGTAGTTTCTCTATACCTTGCACTATAGGCACCTACACAATTGATAAAGCTTTATGCGATCTAGGTGCTAGTGTAAGCGTTATGCCCTATTCCATTTGCGAAAAATTGAATATGGGAGTTCTGAAATGCACAAGTATCACCCTGCAAATGGCAGATCGTTCTCTAAAACAACCTATGGGAGTTTTAGAAGATGTACCTGTTAGAGTAGGAAGATTTTTTATTCTAGTCGATTTCATAGTGTTAGATATGGCTGAAGATTCGCAAATCCCTATCATATTAGGAAGACCATTTTTACACACTGCGGGAGCAGTAATCGATGTCAAGAATGGAAAATTGACATTAGAAGTAGGTGATGATAAAGTCACCTACAACTTAAACAGTGCAATGAAGAGCCCTATGCTTGAAGAGCCTTGCTGTTTCCTTGACATTGTCGACTCAATCATTGATGAATCTCTGTATCCATCAATAATTGAGGATCCTTTAGAAGCAATTTTATTGTTAGAGGATATCTCTGAGAACGACATTTTTGAGATCAGTGAGCTGGAAAGGGACCTGACTGGTAAAGAGATACCGTCTGAAGAAATTGAGGAGTTTATAAGCTTAATTGATGCTCCTGCCAAGGCAGAAGTACATAAACCTGAACTTAAACCTCTTCCCTCAAATCTAAAATATGCTTTTTTAGATGGGTCTGAATATTACCCAGTCATAGTGAGTGCTCTCCTAGATGAAAATCAGTTAAACTCGCTATTGACTATCTTGAGAAAACATAAAAAGGCAATAGCTTATAAACTTGAAGATCTCACAGGCATAAGCCCCGACTTTTGTATGCATAGAATCAACTTAGAAGAAGGCCAAAGACCTTGTGTTCAAGGTCAACGCCGTCTTAATCCCAACATACAAGAAGTAGTTAAAGCTGAAGTTATGAAATTACTAGATGCTGGCATAATCTACGCAATTTCTGACTCAAAATGGGTTAGCCCTGTCCAAGTTGTTCCCAAGAAAGGAGGAACAACAGTAGTCAAGAATGAAAGGAATGAGCTCATCCCCACAAGGATTGTGACGGGATGGCGTATGTGCATTGACTACAGAAAGTTGAATCAATCAACTCGAAAAGATCACTATCCTCTGCCCTTCATTGATCAAATGCTAGAGAGGTTAGCTTGCCACAAATATTTCTGTTATCTAGATGGTTACTCAGGATTCTTCCAAATTCCTATCCACCCTGAGGACCAAGAGAAAACCACCTTCACCTGTCCCTATGGTACTTTTGCTTATCGCCGAATGCCATTTGGCCTATGTAATGCACCTACAACTTTCCAGCGTTGCATGACTAGTATCTTTTCCGATTTTGTTGGGACTATCATGGAAGTATTCATGGACGACTTTAGCGTCTATGGCATTTCCTTTGATAATTGTTTGACAAATCTATCCAAAGTATTGAGACGCTGTGAAGAAGTCGATCTTGTTCTCAATTGGGAAAAGTGTCACTTCATGGTGAACGAAGGTGTCGTTTTAGGACACATCATTTCTGAAAGAGGTATTGAAGTGGATCGAGCTAAGATCCAAGTTATTGAACAACTGCCACCACCTGCTAATGTAAAAGGAATCAGGAGTTTCCATGGCCACGCCGGTTTCTACCGACGGTTTATTAAAGCTTTTTCTAAAATAGCCAAGCCCCTGACTGAGCTCCTTTTTAAGGATGCGCCTTTTAATTTCACGAAGGAATGCCTTGAGGCATTCAAAAAATCAAACGCGCTCTAATCAGCGCACCTATAATCCAGTCACCTGATTGGAATCTTCCATTTGAACTTATGTGCGATGCGAGTGATTATGCCGTTGGAGTTGTTTTAGGGCAAAGAAAGGAAAAGTTCCTTCATGCAATTTACTATGCTAGTAAAACCTTAGATCCTGCCCAAATTAACTATGCCACCACTGAAAAAAAACTTCTTGCCATTGTCTACGCCTTAGACAAATTCTGTTCTTACCTTATAGGATCAAAAGTAATTGTTTACAGTGACCATGCTGCTTTGAAATATCTGCTTTCAAAGAAAGAGGCAAAACCTCGACTTATCCGATGGATCTTACTCCTTCAAGAGTTTGATCTAGAGATCCGGGATAAGAAAGGAGCAGAAAATGTAGTTGCTGGCCATCTTTCAAGGATCAGAGTAACTGAAATAGGATTGCCAACACCAATTAATGACTCATTTGCTGATGATTCATTAATGGCGATTACTGACTCTTCTCCTTGGTATGCTGATATGGCCAATTTTCTTGTCAGTCGACAGCTACCTTCTGACCTTTCTTATAACCAAAGGAAGCGATTTTTGCATGATGCAAAATTCTTTGTTTGGGATGACCCTTATCTTTTCAAGCAGTGTTCAGATGGTCTTTATAGACGATGTATCCCCCAGTGGGAAGTTAAAGGAGTTTTAGAAGGATGCCACTCGTCTTCTTATGGTGGTCATCATGGTCCGTCCAAGACCGTAGCCAAAGTCTTGCAATCCGGGTTTTTCTGGCCCTCGATGTTTAAAGATTCAAAAGAGTTTGTTATGGCTTGTGACGCTTGTCAACGAATGGGTCAAATATCCAAGAGACATGAAATGCCTCAAAACGGCATATTAGAAGTTGAAATATTCGATGTCTGGGGTATTGACTATCAAGGACCATTCCCTTCTTCTAACGGAAATTGTTACATCTTAGTCGCTGTTGACTATGTTTCTAAATGGGTAGAAGCAATTGCCACTCCCACCAATGATGCTAGAGCTGTGATACGGCTATTTAAGAAGATCATCTTTCCACGTTTTGGTGTACCCAGAGCCGTGATTAGTGATCGATGAACTCATTTTGGAGAAAAGCAGTTAGACACTCTGCTTGCCAAATATGGTGTGTATCACAGACGAGGATTAGCCTACCACCCTCAGACCAGCGGTCAAGTAGAAGTCTCAAACAAAGAGTTGAAAACAATTCTTCAGAAAGTAGTCTCAAGATCTAGAACTGACTGGAGTAATAAGCTCGATGACACCTAATGGGCTTATCGCACAGCTTTCAAAACCCCGATTTGAACATCTCCCTATCGATTGGTTTATGGAAAGGCCTGTCATCTTCCTGTCGAGTTAGAGTACAAAGCTTACTGGGCTATCAAAGAACTCAACTTAGACACTAAGCTTAGCGCTGATAGACGACTTTTGCAACTCAATGAGCTAGAGGAATTTCGTTTGCAAGCTTATGAGAATTCTAGGATCTACAAAGAGAAAACGAAGCGTTGGCACGACAAGAGGATAATTAAGAAAGAATTTAATGTCGGTGACCAAGTACTTCTTTTCAACTCCCGTCTGAAAATTTTTCCGGGAAAACTTCGATCCCGATGGTCTGGACCATTCACTGTCACATATGTGAGCAAGTACGGCTATGTGGAACTAATGACTAGCAATGGTGAGAAATTCAAAGTTAATGGACACAGACTGAAACTCTACTATAGCAATTCTATCATCGGATGTTTAGACATTGTCTATACGGAGCGTCCATCCCCAACCCAATGATTTCTTAGAAAAATTCGTCGAGCAAGACGTTAAACAAGCGCTTCTCGGGAGGCAACCCATGTTTTCCCTTTTTGCATTTTTATTTTTGTTTTTCCCTTTTACGTTGTTTTGTTAGATTTCTTTGCAGATGAAAGAGTTTTTGAAGAATCTCTGACAACCTTCCTTGTCAAGTCCAAAAGACTAGCTTGGGGGAGTCCGCACTGGCTAGTACACTTCATTCTTCTTTCATTTTTCCTTTCTTCCCATTAAGCATCTCATTGCATATTTAGCTTTTGTGCTCACATTGAGGACAATGTGATGTTTAGCTTGGGGGAGGGATTGCATTTTCCCTTTTTGCATTTCAGTTATATTTTTCAAATTTTGAATAAGATAGAGAAGATTTTAGAGAGAAGATTTTTAAATTTTGAACACAATTGAATGCTTTTCATGCTTTGCTTGCTTGTTTACTATGCTATCATGTTACATTTCCCAAACTTAGAGCTTTCAAAAGATAATGATTCAATATTCATTGAATTTTGCATACATGGGAAAGTCTTGTACACAGTAGGCATGGAATGAATCTATAGATGAGTACGCTTGATCTTGACATTTGGCAAACTACATATATTGTAAGGTAAAACCTCCTTAGACTGGTACATCCATATATACCCAGTCTCATCTAGGTGTGTGTAGTTCTCTTTGTGATGTGTGTCATGTCAAAACGCATAAGTATGGTTCTCATTTCATTTCTATAAGCATTGCATTCATGATTCACTAAGATTTGAAGCCTTTTTCACTTTGAATTACCCCTCAAAATTAGCCCCTTCATACAAGTGCTTCACAAAATAATAGCTACATACAAAAACTGCCTACCTTTTGAGCTAGTAGCTAGACTATGGTGTATGGGTGCTCTTTTGAGAAGATATTCTTATCTGTTAAAGTGAATTTGGAAGACGAAAAGCTCAGGAAGTGAAGTTATGTTCAAAAGAAAAGAAAAAAAATGATGAAAAAATCGGAAAATTGAAAAAGAAAAAAAAAAGAAATAAAAGAAGAAGTTGTGAGTATCTCCTCAAAAGTCAATATTCAGAAGGAGTTTACCCTTGTGTTTCGTGTGTAATAAGCCAATCCGTTACTTCTGGCTTCGTTATTCGTCTTTTGGAAATTAACCGAAAGTTTGGATTGAGTATTCACTTATCATTGGTCAGTTGCTAGCTCATCCTAACCTTCACATGACCATAACTATTTGTCCACCTTTCACCCATTTCCCAAAGCCTTCTTCTTATTTTTCGGCTTCTTTTCTACGTGCATTGTGATCTTTGATTTGTGTTTTGAATTGTTTACCATATTAGACTGCGGACACATTTTCATAAGTCGTGGATAGGTGAGTGTCTCAAAAACATTTACACGTAAAGAAATCGCCTTTTACATACATGAGTGTTCGAGTGTGCCGTAAGAGTCCATTTGTCAAAAGATCATGCAAGAGCCGAAATTCTGTAGTGAAATTCTTTGCGCTACGTTGTTATGTAAATCTCAGCCATATTTATGTATCATTCTTGCCCACGTTGCTTTTGGGTTATGATTCATTATGTTTTCAAAGTCTTACGTTGAGATTTGTTTCTTGATGGTATAGTAGCCAATGCTTGCAACCTTGTCCTGGTATTGTTTGTTATGTTTTCTTGAGGACAAGCAAAGGTTTAGCTTGGGGGAGTTTGATAAGTGAATATTTGTATGATTTTAACCCCCACTTTAGCTCGGTTTTGTATGTCATTTGTGCTTTGTTAAGCCATTTTATGAGCTAATATCGTCTTCTAGGCGAATTCCTGTGTTCTAACTTGTTTTGTAGGGAAAGTGACGTTTCTACGCCCTTTTTCTATATTCCCGAGCATTTGCCTAGAACCCGACAATTTGAAGAAGAAAGCTTGACCATGTGTAAGGCATTTCAAGAAGGTTCACTAACTTAAGAGAGCGAAGAAGCAAAGACGGTTTCATAGTTGTCGGAAGATCAATCAATTGGGCGGAAGAATTCATCGCTTTACATCAAACCCTATCAAACAACCCGATTGTAGAAGTCAAGGGGGATGTTGGAAGTCGAGTCAAGCAAAGGAAGATGAAACGTTAGTCAATCGCTATTAGAAGACCACATACCCGATCGGGTAAGTGTGTACCCGATCGGGTATCCTTGCTGATCCAAGCATGACGGCTCCTTCTTCCTTATTTTGTCCTATGTGTTTAATACCCGACCTCTTCTCCACGAAACCCTAATACTATAAATAGATGCTCTAAGCCCCTCTTCTAAGCACATCTATCTCTCACACAATCTTGTAACACCCGGAAATGTACCCTATTTTTCTAGTAGAAATATTTTACGAAATCTTTTCAGCAAATTTAAGTTTTAATTTAGAATTTTATGTTCCGAGTCGAATTTAGAATTTCCGAGTTCGTATTTGGAATTTCCGCGATATTCCATGAGAATCCCGTCTTAAGGCGAGTTTGACTTTTCTTGACTTTTAAGTCGTCTTTGACTTTTCTTGACTTTTAAGTCGTCTTTGATTTTTCTTGACTTTTAAGTCGTCTTTGATTTTTCTTGAATTTTAAGTCGTCTTTGACTTTTCTTGAATTTTAAGTCGTCTTTGACTTTTCTTGAATTTTAAGTCGTCTTTGACTTTTCTTGACTTTTGAGCCGCCTTTGACTTTCGTTGACTTTTCCGACTCACCCTACATATACTCCCTCAAACCCTAAACCTAATTCATTTCCTCACAATTCATTTCTTTCTTCTTCCTTAAGAAAACCAAAAAAAACCTAGCCTCCAAAATCTTTCCATTCTTAGAATCGTCATAGCTCGTTCGTTTGTTGCTCAAATTCATGTAAGTTCGTCTTATTCTTCCCCTCTTACCTTCCTCTATCCGTATTGATATTAAAATCATCGTCTTTCTCGGTTTTCAATCTTTCCGTCTTTCTCAAGATGAGTTTTATTCATCTTTTATTACCTAATTGTAGGTGGAGACTACTAGGAAAGCTTAGTAATCGATTAAAAACGCGTAAAGGTAACGGTGAAGGGTTACTCGATATCATTTACGTGTTTTACATGCTTATATGCTACAAATCGTATTAGAATACGATTAGTAAGTTTAGGAATCATGTTATGATTTATGATTGTTGTTATTTGATGATTGTTGATGATGAATATTGATTGTTGATAGTTATTAGAAATGAATTATGAGAATTGGAAATGATAGGATTGATTTTTGTTAAAGGCTCACGGATGAATTGGTAACAGAGTGTTTCACGGTAGTGAAACCTCATTTCACGGTCGTGAAACCTCATTTCACGGTCGTGAAATACAAGTCACGGTCGTGACTTGTGCAGTTTCACTGCACTGACCCTTTTTGGTAGA
>JAIUZE010069044.1:0-10883 GCA_022085475.1 Heliosperma pusillum | reverse complement strand
AAATCAACTTAAGATCAAATTAACACTTTCTTTAATCGTTCTTCGTCGTTCTTCGTCGTTCTTGAGCAAAATCATCACAAAACCTTCATTTCTTATTCAAATCCGTCCTAACTTATATTTCTAGAATCTCCCCTTCGCTCTCCATCTTCAAGTACGGTTTATTTTCAATTCCGACAAAATCGTTTTCAACACTTTAATTATGGAAAATCAAGTTTTAGTTCTAATAAAGTTATTCTTGTCATTTCTTATAGGGGAAGATTTTGAAGACGAGTTTGGTGACTCGTCTATTTTAGGAGAAGACTAGAAGACGGGTTTCTTATTTCTTAGTTCTTATATTTTGGTGCTACTTGATTTTGTGCTAGTTAAGGTAACGATTCCGAGTTACTCGACGAATTAATGTTACATACCTTTTGTTTTTGTTCATATTATTGTTATTTATGATTGTTGGTAATAACATGATAAGTAGTAATGATTTGTATGTTGTATGGAATTTTTATGACATGTTTTGTGTTCTTGACATAATTGAATGATTTGTTTATAATCATGATTTTTGTATGATGATTGTTAAAAATGGTTGTTTGTTAATTAAGAACATGTTAGAAATAATTTAAAGTTGTTGTTGGGGTTGGCCGGTTATGGGGGCTGTTTTGGTGGCTGGAAAACCGGGCCAAACCAGGCCGGTTCAGGCCGGTTCAGACCCGGTCCAGCCCGGTCTGGTTGGTCCGTGTTTTGGTTCTTTGGGTTTTGTCGATACTTGATTGTTTTGTTGTTGTTTTGACGGGTTTTAAATATGTTATGCCTGCGGGAAATATTAAGATACGGTTTTTAGAAAAGATGACCAAAACCGGTCCAAAATGAACCGTGGGTCCCCTTGGACTTGTGACAGTTTTTGAGTATTGTTATTTTATCGTGTTTAGTAATATTTAGCAAGTGGGAAATTTTAATAAGTAAATTATTTAATTAAAAGCTTTTCAATATATTATTATTTCTCACATGTTAGAAATTATAATACGAGATTTTAGTTTCATTTGATATCCTTTAAGTCAAGCGGGTTTTCGTATGAATTAATAATTCACATGTTAGAAATAGAATGAAATAGCATGAAATGAATGTGATATTCTAATGTTCAAGCCTCGATGGCTAAGACTCTTTTTCTAGCCGGTTTGACCAAACGGGTTTGGTCAAACTAAGATCTAGTCAGCCCTATTTTGACTGATGACCCGTCACGGGACTCGGGTCGGGGATTTGTCTTCAGGTAATGTTTTATTTAATGAATGAATGAATGAATGAGCCTTAGTAGATATGAGGCGATATGATATTGAATATGATTTTTTATGCAAGTAGTCACATGATAGGAAGTTTTTCCCGTGACTGTTTGATTGTATGATATGTGTCGTGTTGACTAAGTACCCATAGAGAATTATGAGTATATGGCGTCTTGACCATTCTATTTCTAAATGAGTATCTTGGACCATGACATTGATTGGCCTTACTATCTTTAACGAGTATATGTTCACTGCTTGATAGCTTTTGTGTTCCGGCTTGGTGGATCTCCAAGTCGGGGCATGGCTGCCTTATTGCTTCCACTTTGGGAATGGAGCCAGCTTTAGTACTAGCCAAACCTTTGGTGGATCTCCTTAGGGGTACTCATGTGATTGTATCATGGGTCTTGGATGCGATGGATCTTCGCATTTCTCTAGGTCTGCGCAGTCTAGGTTTAGGGTTGAGTCGTATCTTGGCCATGTTATTAGGGTAACCTCTGAGCTAAGATAGTGCTTGGGATCTGGGGCCATGTTATTAGGGTAAACCGCTGACCTAGATGTGTGCTTTGTATTTGGGCCATGTTATTATGGTTAAACGCTGAAGCCTAAATATATAAGTATATCCTTACCTTGTGGTATAGCCTCGAGTTAAAGAAGTCTTCTATCGACTGTACTAAGAACTTATGCCTGTTTGTAGAAGTATTGGTCTTTCATGTATGTATGATTCTATGAGTTCTAGAAGGTGAGATGCAAGCCGCCTAGGATTGATAGAGTTTGGATTAACGGTTGTTAACTGATTCACATGATTACGTGTTGATTAGGGTTTGAGTGTATCAGGGCCATGTTAACGGTAACCTTGAGCTAGAATACCAGCTTCCCTACCTCGGGTTATATTTTATTACCGAATTCACATGATAGCTTTCATATGATAGGTTATATGTTAGTTAACTGTTTCATAACATGAAAAGCAGATCATATGTGTTAAGGTTTTGTATTTTATATATACATTGCTTTTATGTTTTCATGTTTCATTAAACTCGACATTTCGTGGCTGGGAGAACTCGGAGTTACTCCCCACTGACTGTGGCTTCCGTGTTTATATTAATGCGGTTGGCAGGTTCGTGATGCATACTTGGGTACATTGACGAGCTAGCGAGTGAAGTATTACCTTGGACCTATATTCGGTTCTTAGGATTGTATATTATAACTCTGTTATTTCGGTATTTATCACGGGGATATGTCTCCCGTTTCAGATACTTTTTATGTATTATATTAATTCCTTTTTGTTATGAACTTTTTATTTATGACACCTTCGTTTTGTATTCTCATCTTTTATTTAGTTAAATTATTTTTTTCTTTCCGCAAATTTGAGGGTGTCACACAGTAATTAGCAGACATTAATCTTTCATTAGTTCTGAACTTTTAATCTTTAGTTTACATTCGGGTTATTCGACGTGGATTGTTCTTTACGCCGGACTTGCTAAGATTGTAAACTACTTTCTCTCTTTTATTCTTACTTTCGTTTTAATCCTTATTACTGTTTTACTCGTCTTAATTAGTGTGTGTTATTGTTTATGCTTATTAACCACGATTTTATTATGTCTATCGTCATATGTTTAATCGTCTTTGTTAGCATAGTTAATAGCATGAGTAGCTAATTCTTTTGTATGTTGGGATGAGGGAAACTGTAGTAGAGGCATGTTAGGATAGATTATTTTAGTTAGTCTTGAATATGAGAATCAGTCTAAGCAATTTAATTGAGGTTTAGTCGAATGAGTATACGCAGGAGACTAGGCTAGGTAGTTAACCCCGACCTGGATCGAGAGATTGGAAGGGAATGCTTGCTTAGAATTGATAGGTGACTCCTAAGAGGACGAGAGTTAATTAGGAAAATCCCTAGGGTGGTTTGAGACCGAGTGGAGAAAACCATTGCCTTTCTCATTGATAGATTGACTGACTTAGTTGACCCGTAGATGTCGACTGCAGTAGACCGAATCCTAGCATATTTCTCTTTATCTGATTTATTTCATATCTATTTCTATCTTTATTTCTCTTCCTTTAATCTTATTTAGTTTAGTTAAAACCAATTTCAAAACCCCCAGATTGTTACTAGCAGATTTAGATTTCAGTTAATTAGTTTCCTCCCTGTGGAGATCGACCCTACTTCCGCTATCTTCTTAGTTAGTAGACTTAAGTTTTATTTTTGGTGTATAACGACCACATCAAATTTTGGCGCCGTTGCCGGGGAGGCAATTTAATTTTCTGTTATTTATTTCTGTCTCGTCTTAAGGAATTTCTAATTCCTTAAGACTGTTCTTATCTTTCTCTTTATAGTTGTGTATGAGCAGGTCCCAAAGGCTCGAATTAGTGGAAGCTGATCCGGAGCCTGAAAGAACCTTCCTACGCAGGAAGAGAGGGTTAGATAAGACTATTCAGGAGGAAGACTTGAGTACTTCTGAATCCGTCTTTGACAGTTTCATTTTCGAGGAAAATTTAACTGTTGAGACTACCATTCCAGCAAAGATGCCTAATATTGCTAGCCATTCTGAGCCTACAGCTGCATGTATACCTCAAGGATTCAAACTTACAACGGACGAAGATGGAACTACTTTCGATCTTCGTCCGTCTTATATCAAGCTTGTCCAGCAGGATAAATATAGGGGTGTGGCTGGGGAAGATCCGAGGAAGCATATGGAGACCTTTGCTGACTACTGTTCTTTTATTCTGGTTTCCAAAGGGGTGACAGCTGACAAGATCAAGGAATTCTTGTTTCCTTTTTTCCCTTACTGATAACGCCAAAGACTGGTTGAAGAACTTGAATCGAGAAGAATTGGGTATTACCGATTGGACCACACTCGCACTGGCTTTCTCTAAGAAGTATTTTCCACCGCAGAGGACGAATGCTTTGAGGGGTCAGATTACTAATTTCAAGCAAACGACTCATGAAAATCTCTATGAGTCCTGGGATCGCTTCAAGACACTAGTGAGGTCTGTTCCTCACCATGGGTTCGAACAGTGGTTTTTATGTAACCAGTTCTACAATGGGTTATATGATGATCACCGAGCTGTTTTGGATGCCGCGTCAAACGGGAGGTTCCAGAAGGAAATAGATGATGATAAGGGTTGGAAACTGATAGAGGAGATGGCAACCCATTGTGCTGAGTATGGTAATCCGCGGAGTGGTACACGGACGGTAGCCAGTATTGATTCTGAAGGTCTGGATGTAAAATTCGATAAACTAAATGCCAGACTTGACAAATGGGAGAAGCAAGCTGCAGATAACCAGCAGACAGTTCATTTGCTACAGCGAGATGATGTGATTACATGCGAGAGGTGTGGCGAAACCGGTCACACGGCTATAGACTGTTTCGCTGAAAAGGAACAAGTCTTTTCCTTTCAACAATACCGTCAAGGAGGTGGGTACTACAATCAAGGGAATATCCATCCCAATTTGAGATGGACAAGCCAGAACGTCTTAAATCCTACACCTCCACCACCACAGCCGACGTATCAACCGCCGCACAAGCAAGGATTTCAGAAAATCCAGTCTTCACAGCAAGCTAGTTCCTCATCTGGAGGAATTTCAGATGTCGGGGAGTTGAAGTCTATGATCCAAGCTTTAGCTATCCAAATGAGTAAATCTGATCAAGCAACAAATGCTACTATCAAGCTTTTGGAGTCGCAGATTGCTCAATTGGCGGGAGCTAGATCGACTAGGCAGCCTGGGCAGTTACCGTCTCAAACTGATAAGAACAAGGAGACGCTGAACATGATTACTCTGAGAAGCGGTCTTGCTTATGACAGCCCTGGTACAGTTGCTGATATTTCTGATGCGCGTCCCAAAGTTGCGAAGGCTGTAGCTGATAATGTTCGATCGAGACGATACTGTTAGTCGATCGAATGAATTGAAGGACAAGTTACTCGATCGAGAGGTTGTTGATGGTCGATCGAGTCATCCAGATGAACAAGTGGTCGATCGAGAGAACCAAGTTGCTCGATCGAATAAATTGACTGAGGAAGCTGCTCGATCGAGTAGTTTAAGCTCTGATAATCTTCGATCGAGTGATATTGATACTCGATCGATGGGTTTTCATGAGCGAGAAGCTCGTTCGAAAGGGTTAAGCAAGCGGATAATCAACAATGCAATTGTCAAGTATATGCAACGTGGTAATCCTGACATTCCAGTTCCGTTTCCTGGTCGATTGAAGAAGGCTAAGGTCGAGAAGGAATTTGCTCGGTTCGCTGACATTGTACGCGGTCTCAAGGTGAACGTTCCTTTTGCAGACCTCCTATTAAAGGTACCCTCTTACCTAAAATTTATGCGTGAAATTCTTTTGCGTAAGAGGTCGGTTGATACTATAGAGAGTGTAGCGTTGACTGAGGAATGCTCTGCGTTCCTCCAAACAAATGCCCCCCTAAGCTGTCTGACCCAGGTAGTTTTTCTATACCGTGTCATATAGGCACCTATCTCATAGACAACGCGTTATGTGACCTAGGAGCTAGTGTTAGCGTCTTACCTTTGTCTTTAGCCAAACGGTTAGGCTTTACCAAGCTTCAGTGTACAAACATGACGGTACAGATGGCAGATAGGACCTTGTCTCGACCCTTAGGAATCATAGAGGATGTTCCTGTGCAAATAGGAAGATTCTTCATCCCGGTCGATTTCATAGTTTTAGATATACCTGAGGATTCTCACACTCCCATCATTTTGGGAAGACCGTTCTTGCATACTGCGCAAGCGGTTATCGATGTTGGGTAACGAACTTTGACTTTTCAAATAGGTGGGGAGAACTTAGTATTCACGCAGTCTCATGCTAGTAAGGGTCCTATGCTTGTGTCACCATGTCACGCACTTCCCTTATCTGATATCACACCTGATTTATTCACGCATGACAAAGCTTCGGTTCCTATCGAACCTATAGCTCCTATTTGTGATATCTCCATTGCTACCGTAACACCTCCGCCCCAGCTTGGGAGCGAATTGGAGGAACATGCTGTTGTGTGTTGCATTACAGGTAGCAAATCAGTAGCATTGGAACTGGAGAAGGGAAAGCCAGGTTCGCGTGATGACGTCAAGAAGAAGAAGTCCAAGAAGGACAACGGAGCTCGCATGTACGCAAGTGATTCCGAAGTGGAGCTCGACTCCAAGAAACCATTATAAATGTGGAGAAAGAAGACGGAAATTACCGCAGCTAAGGGTAATTCCGCAAGTCAAAGGCATCACGTTGGCCTTGTCATGAAACTGTTTGGTTGGTAGCCGGGTTTGCAACCCCGTGCAAATTGTAAATAACATTTATCGCGTTTTCGTTAGACACTTAGACAATTAGACTATTTACTTAGATTAGACTATTACGTTATAATCCGTAGTTTAGATGAACAATTTATTTTTTTCCCTGATTAGACGATTTTTGGTATTTTTTGGGTATTGTGTTGTATCGATTTTGCAGGAAATAGAAGCGGAAATCAAATTGCTGAAACTCGAAGGCTAAGCATAGAGGAAAATTATTCGATCGAGTACATTCTTAGTCGATCGAGTGACTTGGGAGAGAAAAAGAGCTCGACTCGAGGAGCTTGCCATTCGATCGAGTAAAATGAGGATCATCAAAAGATGACTACTCGATCGAGTAACTCAAGACCTACTCGATCGAGCAGTCCAGACTGACAGAAATCCTCGATCGAGTAGAACTTCTACTCGATCGACTGAAGCAACTTAACTATAAAAGGGCAGTCCTCGATCCTCTTTCTTTTTTTTACTCGATCCCAATTGCTTCTTGTTCTTCATCTTTCGATTCCTTTTCTGCAAATTCCTTCCTTCAATCCGTGATATTCCCAATTAATTACCAACTACATTTACCCCAACTCTTCACTTTTGCAATTGATTGAAAAGCCCTCTCCCTTTCCCCTTTAATTTTGGTTAATTGGAGTTTTCGTGAACTAGGGTTTGCTAATTCGATTTTTCGATTTTTTGATTAATTGCTATATTTGTTCGGGTAATCATCAACAAGAAAGTTTTCTTTTCCGATTTTACTATTTAATTCATAATCCCTTTCCCTTTCCGGTTCAATTTGGGTTAGCTAATGATTATAGGATTAATCAAGTAAATTAGGTGTTATTGATTGGTCCTTGTTGATAATTTTGTAGCTATGGCATCAAGTTCAGTCCCAAGTAAGGCCACGGTTCCCGAGGTAGTCCCTGCGACGACAACTGACGCAGTTCCTGCTACTGCCGAGACTGCCGCTGTTGTTGTGACTGAAACTGCTGTCACGGTTACCGAGGCTGCTGCTGAGACAGTCTCCACGGAGCACACTGAAGCTCCGACTCCTGTAACGGTCACTGCTGAGACCGTTGTTCCGCCTTCCAGTTCAACACTCGCCCCTCGTAAGAAGGCGTTGACCACCAGCCAGCTAGCAGCACATAAGCTGGCCACTACTCGAGGACTGGCACCACCGAAAGCTATTAAGGCTGCTAGTCAGCCACCTATCGTGGAGTCCCTCGGGCCACTACAAGGGATAAGGGAGGTACAATTCGTTTCTAATTTTCACCGGAAACGGTTATCTTATTTACTTGACTCCCCCATCCATTTGAGTCGTTTTTTGCACCGTCCCGACCTAGAGGAGCTAGATTTACTCACTGATGTTTGTTTGTTGCTTAACGGGACGGGCATGTCGGGTTTGGCCTCGATGAGGGACTATACATATCGAGTACCTACGCTCGAATTTTTCAGCTCTTATATTTTTGAGTCCGATATGTATACTACCTCACCGACTAGCGCTTGCATTCACTTCCGACTCTTTAATGAGTCACATTCGTGGACCTTAGCTAGGTTTGGGGAGGTTTTGCGTCTTTCGATTGACGGTGTTTTAGCAGCTCCTAGGAAGCTGTTGCCCCAGGTCTGGACCGCTCTATCTCACACACCCTACGGCTCTCGTAGGGTGGCCCACGTTCACCACCCTGCACTGCGCTATTTTCTGCGACTTTTAGGAGAGTCAATTTTTGCTAGGCCTGAACCCAACAACATTACCAACACCGAGTTAGCCATCTTAGCGGGGTACCTGAACATTGATAGCGGTACCCCGTTTGTCCTGAACATCGGTTACTTGGTGGCTCTTCATTGGAAGAACTTAGAGTCTAGGGTGTCTAGCGCCATAGTCTGTGGCGGTCTGGTCAGTAGGATAGGCCGCCACCTTTATACAGACTTCCCTAGGACTCACCAGCGCATAGGACCAGGAGTCGATTTAGACATACCAGTCATGATTGGGTTTACTTGGATGACGGGCACTGAGCGTCGGGTGTGGAAGATTTGCGGTTCCACATCCGTCGTCTTACCTTGCCCTACATTGCCTTCTCTTTCACCTCTCACTACTGCGAGAGGGGTGAAACCCCCTCCCCCTGTTTACCACCTACCTTTCACCACTATACCTTCCTCTTCCACTAAGAAGAGGAAGAGAGCTCCCCTTCAGGGAGAAGTTGGAGAGACGTCGGGTTCTCAACAGGTGGGGCCGACCACTGTCACACCCCTACCTGTCACCACTCCACCTCCTGAGTCGGTTTTCCCGGCTAATTTTGTTTGTCCTCCCCTGTTTGAGACGCCTGAGGTCATGGACCAAGGGCGTCGTGATGCTTTGCTACTTGAGATGCGCAGGGATATTGCACTGATGCGACGGGATCAGGCCTTGGCCTTGTTCCCTATCTATGAGGACCACATCCGCAGAGGGCGTCCTATTCCAGCTGGATGGCCTCATTCCTCGTTCTACAGATACCCAGAGGGTGGATATCCTTCACCATCTTCTTCTTCCTCTTCTTCTGGAGAGGAAGAGGATGATGTTAGTTTCTTAAACTCAATATTAGACACTTCTAATATCATAATACATTTAGTTTACTCTTAAACTAAATAGATCTTATGCATGCATAACACAAAAACAAATAAGGAAGAAGAAATTGTTCCTTACATTGATAATAAACGATTTTGGGCACAAAATAGGACTCCTTCCTACTTTGTTCTTGAGCTTATTATATAGGGATGAATCTCCAAGTCCTTAGTGTAAGAACTCTCCTTTTGTTGCACCAAGACAATACCCCAAAATCACAAATATTACTACACTAGTAATATAAAAGTAGCCCTTAAAATATATTTTCTAATAACTCTTATTACTACCTTAGTAATTTATTAGAAAAGATGAACTCTAGATTTAGGAAAAACTTCTCAAGTTATTTCTAGTGTGAGAGTAGGAGAAAATAGAGAGATAAGTATGTTTTTAATTATATGATCTAGTAAAGTATAAAGAGGAGAAAAACTCCTCTTATGCACACTTCACCAACCGGCCACCAAGGCTCATGGGGGAGGGTGAGCATGCAATTTGTCTTTACAATGCACTAGGGTAGAGTCTAGACTTAAGGTGGTAATTATGTTGTTTTAATTCTTAATTAGAACAACAAATCATGACCTAAGAACCTACCCATATCCCTCCAACCGGTTTTAACAACTTAAAAGGGTGTCCATTTTATTTTTGTCAAATGTCAATTGTCATACAATGTGTCACATGTGACATGTAACATGTAATTTAGCTTATAAATGTGCATTTAACTAATTTAAATGCAATTTCATAACAATTAAATTAGACTTAACATTTGAAGTCATATTTTATAATTACATGTAAATAAAATGGGTCATCTCATATTTGGTTAATATAATCTACAACAATTTGTAATTATAATCGACCAATTTCGCTTATCTCAAATGTTTCATAAACATAATGCATTCTTAGTAATATAACAATTAAATTACAAAAATGAATCTTATTTAATCATATTACAATAAGATATATTTCTCACTCACAATTTAAACTTGGTTCATTTTAAGGGATTAATTAATCTGTATCACTATACAATTAATTAATGTACATGATTAGGGGATTGTCCCTTAGGTGTGACCTCAAGGGATCAACTGATCACCACCGTCATACGTCAGTAACGTCAAACTCAATTGAGCCAATCGTTACCGATTTATGTTGACCAGTTGACTATAATATTCATCATCCCTTTGTATTCTTATTATCGAGATTTAATTATATGATCGCACTATTGTTGAGGACATTTACTCCAACAGATGAGACGCCGGCACAGAGGGCCATGAGGGAGCGTGCGGAGTTGGCAGCTAGGAGGCTAGCTCAGGAGGAGGAGAGGGACCCGACGTACAGGGTAGAAGAGACCGAGGAGACGGATGGGAGTAGGTGATGTTAGCTCCCCAGTTTGATGCTGGTTTGGGGAAGCTTTGTCTTTTGAGTTGTTTCTGTTCCTTTTGTTTTTCCATTCTTCATATATATTTCATTCCTTACGAACATGTATTAGGTTTTTTTTCCCTTCCCCTTATATGCTTTTGTGCTTTAGCCAATGAGGACATTGTCTGTTTTGGTTTGGGGAAGTGTTTTACATCCTTTTGCGTCTGCATTTGCATTTGTATTGCATTCACGTTTACAATTCATGTTAATTAGAAAAATTTGAAAAAATCAAAAAAATATCACGTTTATTTTTGCATATAGTCGAGTCGGATTGGAGTCTTGTTCATGATGAAATTGCACTACAAGTCTATTTTATGCTATTCTTTGCACCTTTCTTGATTTA